>CM070828.1:37334644-37449644 GCA_036326025.1 Chrosomus eos
TCTATTTAAATATATTATAAAATACAATTCATTCCTGTGATGCATTTTCAGCATCATTACTCCAGTAATCATTCTAAAATGTTGATTTGCTAGTCAGAGATACATTTCTGATTATTATGTTGAAAACTGAATGTTGATTTCTTTTTGTGCAAACCACATTTTTTTCAGAATTATTTAATGAATAGCAAGTTCAACAGAACAGCATTTGTATGAAATAGAAATCTTTGTAAAATTATAAATGTATTTACTGACACATCCTTGCTGAATAAAAGCATTACCTTGTTTTGTTGACCATAAACTTTCGACAGCAGTGTACATTCTAAGAATATGCAATCATGATCATGAATTACCATGGTATAATGACCCTTAAAAGAAGTCAAATGTACATATATCTATAGGTACTATCCAATGGTACTTTGAAATATACAACATTACTGAAATTAACCATGTTTTTTAAATGGTATGCCATGGTACTTTTCAGAATATAAATAATGGTCTAAAATACCATGATAGTAGGCTACTGCGGTACTTTTTTGTGAGTAGTGCAAAAAGCCATGGTATAATACCATGGTACATTTTAACACAGTCTCAACCCAAGACGTCAGATGACTGACGCTTTTGACCATACGTCAACATCTGACGTTTTAGGGTACCCTTTAACGTCAGTTATATGCCGATCCCGGGGCGTCATATGACTGACGCTTTACCTTTAACGTCAGTCATATGACGCGGGTAGGTTTAGGTCTGGGGTAGGGTTAGGATTAGATAGCGTCATATACTGACGTTATATGGGTACCCTAAAATGTCGGATGTTGACGTATGGTCAAAAGCGTCAGACGTATGACGTCTTGGGATGAGACTGGGCTGTACATTTCGTTACATTTTTGTTGATGAAATTCATAATCCATAATGATGCTTCATGTAAAGGGTATAATACAACGGTAGATTTTTGTTAGTGCAGTATAACTTAAAATACAATGTTAAACTATACTACAATCGTGTAAAAAACCTGGTATGATAGATATGTACACAAAATTTCATCATTTTTCTGTTTCTACATAAATAACAGTAGCTGCAGAGTGTCAATATCCCTGTCCATCACTTCTCCAAAGAAAAAAGCATCATGCTAAAAAGACATGTTCTCTCTGTAAACAAAGTGGGTGGTTTGTTTCCCTGTAACTCCAGACAGGAAGCCATCAGAAACGGCATACGAGACCAGCGGAGGGGGAAAGACATCACGTCATCGCACACTCACAACATGTCACGCAAGTTAAACAAAACAAAGATCAAGAATTAAAAACCTGGCGTGTGTAGAAATGTTCCGCTATTTACTCTTCCTCATTTGCATGGAGATAAAGAAAAATAAAGAAGCATGAGGACAAAAGACACCTTCCTTTTACACAACTCGGTGTTGATTAAGAAGCTGTTGAGGATCTTCTCTGTCTACTTTCCCTGCGCCTTTCATATGCACACTCTTATTTTGTCAGCAAAGCAATTAATTTCTGAAAGGCTTTGATGGTTTGATAACAGGAGGCTGTTGTGCAGAGAAATAAAGGGAGAGGAAACATACAGAGCGAGAGAGAGAGAGAGAGGAGGGGGGGGTGATCAAAAGTATGGACTTTGATGCAGGACACATCTCAGGTACTCAGAAACTGATCTGAAACTTATCTATCTATCTATCGATCATCATCAATCAATCAATCATATCAATCAATCAATCAATCAATCAATCAATCAATCAATCAATCAATCAATCAATCAATCAATCAATCAATCAATCAATCAATCAATCAATCTATCTATCTTATTTAGATATATAGATAGATTTATCTATCTATAACACAAATGTGTATGTACATATATATACAGTTATATATATACATATATATATATATAATTATTTTTGATATGTTGTTTTGAATATGCCATATATTATATGGTTTACTATATAGTGCATTTAATGATACTGTATATAATACTACATATGAAGAATGTTTAAAATATTTAGGGTATCATATACAGTATATTGCAAATAATCTTTCACACTGTCAAAAAAAAAACACTATACATTTTTTATGTTTTTATTGCTATTTTTTGCACCTCTATTTTCTTTCTTTCTTAGCGAGTCCAAACTTTTCTAAAGCTGTGAAGCAAGAAACTTGCTTGCTACAAACAGGGTCTTTTTGTGACCCTTCCGCTGCATTCATCTCCGCACCTTCCCGTTCCTGCCTCTGAGCTCTTTGTCCTAAGTCTAATTTGTCTGAATCACTAAAAGCGAGGAGAGGAGGCATACGGCTGCTCAGATCTCCAGGATAATTCTATTGGACGCTTCTAATTAAATCAATGAGGGCTATTATAGCAATTATCCGGCCAAATGGGACTGCATTGTGTCCGCTCGATACATTTAGTAAATTCTGTCAATCTTCTTATCACCAAGATGGCACATGCAGTAACCCCATTTTAATGATGTACCAGAATATGCGCAATGTCTCGCATGTGGTTTCTCTTCCTCATCAAATCAAAGAGATTGTGAGGCTCTTTTGTGCCTCCAGCCCACTCAAACACACACACATTAAAGCACTATCTGGCCATAATTTGTTTTTGTCATGCAGTGACTTCATTTCTCTGCTTGTAATGTTCATTACAATAAATATACATGTATATACATAAGACTGTCCAACAAAATTTCCTGCAACAGAAAATAACTTTGACCAAAGGTATACTGCTACCTGATTTTACCACAGAAATACTCAAATAAAGATAAACTGTTCTTACTAACTGTGTTAACAATCACCATTGTGCCCTTGAGCCAGGAACTTAACCTCAGTTATTCAATAACTATAGCATAATTTACTTATAAAAACTTCTATTAGTACAAGTTAGATTGTGTGTCAGTATGGGAAAAAACATTCAAGTCGCTCAAAACCTTCATTTCTGCTGTATAGAAGCAAATAAAATAATATATATATATATTTAACATTTCCTCACCTCATAGAGCGTAATGACTCCATTAGTTTCATTCGGGGCCTTCCATTGCATGAAGATTTTCTCCTCGTATGGGCCTGTCTGAATGGACTCCATAGGAATGGGGCCAGGAACTAGTGTAGACACACAAACACACATTCAAACACATTTAGCATTCTAGGTTACATTTGCAAATGTTTAGTCAACAGTATTGTATATCTATACTTCAAACACTCTACCATTACATCCACACCTTCATGCAAAATGTGATAGTTTTGAGAACAGAGGTGACGCAGGGTGACAGAAATGGCTTCTGTTGCTGGGTAAAAGGTAAAGTGAGGCAAGCAAAGATTGGCTGACTAAAGAAGTAAAACTATGTCAAACACACCTCAGCCGCAATATTCGAAGTGTGAATTGTAACAGCTTTGCTACCCTTCAGTACCGAGAGGTGTTAACAAGTGCTACGAGTACCACTGTGCGCATTTGCGTGTGTCTATTTGCATATTTTGTGCGCACGTCTCCTCTGGCACACATTGCAAGTTTTCCAAATATATTCTTGCTAGAACATCATTAACACCCTAAAAACCTGTTTTCAAGATGTCATCATCAATACACAGCTTCGACTTGCTCGCATATGCCAGCATAGCATTTTCAGAGATGCTATGACTTGACAATTTCATAAATCGACATGTGCTAATTTGTGTCAGTTTGACAATAGCCCATACATTATGTTAACTTGAGGCTAGTTGTCTTGGTTAGTGTCTTTAACTTGACTGTTAGCGATGACACACTAATGAGTCAGACTGTTCCTGACGGTGTGTGCAAAAAGAGCTAATGACTTAGCTAAAAGGCCGTTTAGTCCAACTTAGCAGCCCTATAGCGCTGTTGTTTGCTTTGCACTTAGTCGTGGTTAATTGGAAGGGCAGATTAAAGAGATGAGCGTAGCAAGGCCGCAACGGGGCGAACGGGAGAAGCGCCTCGGGCACAAACAGATTAGCTGCCGGTCATCTTGAGCGGCAAAGAAAAGAAGTAAAACATCTATTGTTCATGCAGCATTTCATTTACACAGAAACAACACAGAAGCCTAAATCTTTTATACTATCATTGCTCGGCAAGCACTGCTATTTCCTCGAGGAAAAGCTAATCTAGCTGTACTTTTATTTTGGAAATCTTTTTTATTTCACAAAAGACAAAGTTTCTTCGATCTCATGATGTTTCCCCCTAATCATAAATAAAAGCTGAATAGTCTTTGGCATTTATTCTTCAATGGGAAAAGACTTAAAATACTTTTACTGTGAGTGTTTCAACTGAGATCTGAGAGGATGCATTCTTAAAGGGATACTCCACCGTTTTTCATATTAAACTATGTTATTCCCTTAACTAAGACGAGCTGATACATACCTCTCTCGTCTCAGTGCGTGCACTATATCTCTCTGTATTGCCGCAAAACTATGTTAGCACTTAGCTAGCACAGTGCATTAAATATGGGCCAAAAAGAGAAGCGACCAAACACTTCCTCGTTTTCCCTATTTAAACACAGTTACTCGAGTAGTGTAACTCGACCTAGGCTGGTGACACAAAATAAAACGTTGCGCTTTTCTAAGCGTTAAAAATTGATGTAAATAACAGGGGGCAATTAGTCATCGATTTTAAACGCTTAGAAAATCACGACGTTTTATTTTGTGTCACCAGCCTAGGTCTAGTTACACTACTCGAGTAACTGTGTTTAAATAGGTAAAACGAGGAAGTGTTTGGTCGCTTCTCTTTTTGGCCCATATTTAATGCACTCTGCTAGCTAAGTGCTAACATAGTTTTGCGGCAATACAGAGCGATTGAGCGCAGAGAGGTATGCATCAACTCGTCTTAGCTAAGGGAATAAGATAGTTTAATATGAAAAACCAGTGGAGTATCCCTTTAAAACGTGAACATCATTCCACAAAATTTATGATTTATGCAATAATGGCATTTTTGTCCAAAAGTTTCACCATTACTGAACAACAATTTAATGTGCATATGAGTTTTAGTTAAATGTTGATTGATTTAAAGTACACTGGTTTGCTTTATTAGCAGAAATAACTTTCCTTAACTAATCACCTGAGAACTATAAAAGTTGTACTATAAAAATGATATGAATTCAGATCATTTGTCGATGGAAATCTCACTTATGCCGAAAAACAAAGTTTCTATTTACCTCAATGAACGGATCTCATCTCATATAATTTTATCTGTTTAAAAGTTCCTCTTTAAAAGGTAGCGAGGTTGAGATGTTTGCCCTTAATAGCTATTACAAGCTGAATAGTCACTGGCATTTATTCTTCAATGGGAAAAGAATTGAGCTAATCAAAGAAAAGGTGAAAAACCCTCTCTCGCTGAGGTGCTGATGTCAGATATTGTACTGCAAAGTGAGGCCAGTTAAATTATATTTCCAACAATTCTTCAAATAGCTTGATTGGGCACCAGCCAACAAGCATATTAAATCACTGTTACAATTAAATATAATTAGATCCAGTCCTCCGTCCACTGTCTTTTTCTACTATATAACCATGCCAGTGCCTGGAATGCTACTTTACATATTAATCCAGCTGATTAGCTTGCCGTGGGGAGACTATGAGTGATGTTTCATTAAGTTTGAGGTGCAAGAAACCATTTTTCCCCATTTTATGCTTGCCCCTCTCAAGACACAAATACCTTTTAAAAGGTTTCGTAGTTGACACACGTTCCATTTTGTTTCTGAATCGCACTGATTATTTTCATCTCTTTTCCTGTTTATGCTTGTTTACGGGTAAGCAGGTTTCGGTGCGTACAGGGTTCTGCGTTGTTGTTGACCTTATAAGGTGAAAATTGTCTGCCGTCCTCATGTTAATTTCACCCTCCTTCAATTATCACCATATAAGGTTACACAGAGAGACAGAACAGCTTCACTATTGATATGTTGCAGCTGTCCGTCAATTTGCTAACACAAAGGACAGTAATTATAGGTTTTCATATGCAAAAATACATAAAAAAGGAAAAACATCAGTGCGGCAGACAAGAGCAGATACTGAATAACCAAAAGAGTTCTATCCATATCAAAACAGACTCATCAGAACACGAAAATGAACATCTGAAATGAGCTTGAATTATACGCAACAACCTAATAATCTAAGGCCTGACAACAGGCTTTATTTCACATGCTTTTATAGCACGGTATTAAAAACAAGCTGGGAGAAATTGAACTGTAAATGGAGGTTGAGCGCTTCCCTCTGGGAAATTTTCAAATTAAGCGCTGCAAGCAAACCTTCCCTCCGTCTGAGAAACATTGTGTCTTTTCACAGACTGTGAAGCTTTAACATGCTCCACGTTTGGGATTTCTTTTAACTGTCTGCAACACATCAATGGAACAGATGGATTAAAGGAGGATGGCTTTCATCATCTTTGTTTCATATTTGTTGCTTTTCTTTAGGAAGAGCAGGGCAGTACTATGGTCTAACAATTCTGTTTCCATCTGACTTCTATACAGAACTGTAGTGACTCCCTAATACACAATGCAGACAATCTAGTATATTGTAATACAAACACTTTCACAGTGAGCATACAACTACTGAGATCTGAGAGGACATTTTAAAACATGAAAATCATATACAGTGTTCACAAAAGTATGATAATAATAATAAAAAATGTTTCTTGATCATTAGAATGATTTCTAAAGGATTATGTGAAACTGAAGACATTTTAGATTTTAATAATATTACTGTTACTGTATTTTTGATCAAATGAATGCAGTCTTGGTGAGCATAAGATGCTTTTTTTAAAACATCAAAAAATCTTACTAACTTTAAACATTTGAATGGTAATATACACGTATGTAAATAATCAAACTAGCTACTATAGGCAACTAAACCTTACAATTATTCACACATGACCACAGCCAACATCTAAACTAAACTAAACAAAAAAATAAATGATTCTCTTAGGAATAAATGTTGCCATTTAATCTGCATAAACTGTGTGTGTGTGTATACCGTTTATACACACATACAGTTTTATAAGCAATTAAACAACCAAATTGTGAATCTCCTCCACTAATTACACAAATACATCCCTGAGATTATAGTTTAATAAAAGGCAAAAAGCTGTTTTTTATTTTAGAATATCTCTAGTGAAATTAGTCGTTTGTTGTCACTAAAAACAGGACTTTCTTTGTTCTTATCATATGTTCCAATGCTCTTATAACATAAAGAAATACGGAAAGACAGTTAAAAGCAGTAAGACTCCCTCCCTCTTAGGCTTTAAATGAACAAAGAACAGAATTTGCTGTCTTTTAAATCACTTTTGGTAATCTAAGTTTAGTTGGGCAAACTACGTTTATTTTTGACCACCACACAAAAGTAAGATGTTTTGAATGGCCACTATTGAAGAGTACTTCCCAAAAGATCACCGCATTTCCATCCCTGCACTTTAAAAAGCTTCAGAATTGCATTCAGCCGGAAAGAACATGTGAGCGCTCCAAGACAAAGACTTGAAAAAGACCCTTCAGTCCTCAAGAACCAGAGGTAAGCGTCATTCATTAAAACATGGATAATTGAAATAATAGGCTGGGATTATTGAACTTTTCCCATTTTCGCATTTAAGGATGTGGAAAGTGCTACGGTATGTTGTGAAACTAACTGGCAAAAAGCTACAACTGTCAACATTATCTATAACAGCGGAGTCTCTAATGCAATGTTGGCTAAGGATGTTCTAGCCTGTAATAACTGTGTTTACTTCATTGTACAAAAAAATATTAACCTCCAGCCTTTCTGTACATGTGACATTCTTCCAGCGAAGGTTAGTGGTTAATTCATTTATTCTTGTTTTATTCAAATATCTAGTGAGATTAAATGCCAGGAAACAGTGTTAATAATTTCCGTACCTAACAAACCTCCATTTAAAATGTTCCTCAAACAACCTTCAAGTAAAAAGATATCAATTCAATGAGAAATAGACAATCAATGTATTTATACAATTATGCCTCTCTTCTGGGACTTTTTCCAATAAGCTTAAACCAGTATTTTGGTATTAAAAAGCTATGCTATTTAATTTCAAATATAGTTGTTTTGAGAGTTTTACTGTCAGTATAAATAAATATATATATTGAAGCTGTAATAATCACTAAACTGTATAATTATTGAATCTGTATGGTATACTACTATACTATGTTATACTACTCTTATACTACACTATAAGAGTTAAATCACTAAACTGTATAATTATTGAATCTGTAATAATTAAATATAATGACCATTAAACTGTATAATTGTTGTGTCTGGCAATCGATTTCCTACTAGCTGTGTTTCTTTTCTTTTTTTCCATAGCACTCCATGGTCTCTTTCCTTTCAAAATATAAAATAATTTCCTCTTTAATCAATATTACATGTCAACTTATTTATTTATTTGTATATTTATTGTTAAGTAGCCATGGTAATCATGGTTCAGTCAGGTCTACTTTTATAACTTATTTGAAATGAAATGAACCATGTAAACCATGCAAACATGATTAGTGTATTTATAATTTGTTTAATTTGTAATGAGAAAAAAATGAATTTGGATGTTGTTAGCTTATCTGTGAGCTACAGTAAAGTTGACAGCATTAACAGGAACACTAAACTTAATCATTTGTATGCATACTATAACATACTCATGTTACTTTTTCTTAACATTTAAAAAAAAAAAAAAAAAAAGATTGTAAGAGTTAAATTCTGGCGTAAACACTTCAAAACTGCAATGATCTATTCAATTTACAACCGGATGGACAATCTGGCATTTTGTGTTGTCCATCTGCTTAAGGGTGATGGTTTCAGAAATGAAGTCATAAGTGATCATCAGTAATGTGATTACTGTTCAGACACAGTAATTAGCAAAGTAATCTCATTACAAACTGGAAAAGTCATGGTGCAAATTGTGAAGGGTTTGGTGGGTCTGACCCCCCTTTATTAAAGCCTGAATCCCGCAGGAAGTCAACATAATTTTACAACATCTTTCCGATTCCACCATCTTGGGTAATCAAGCTCACCGTCTTCCTCCGTCTGTTTGACGATCTCCTCACTCTCCTTGCTGCCCTCGGGGTTGGCCAGCACCAGCCGGAGTCTGACCGTCACGAAAGGCCTGAGTCCCCTCAGAGTGTAATGAGAGGAGGTCGGTATCAGCTCCTCAGCGGCAAACTCCTGCTGGTTGAACACATACTGGTACTGGACGGTCAGGTTAAAACTGTGGCAGCGTGTCACCGCATATCCAAAGGTCTCCCACTGCAGGGTCAGCTGACGGGCACGGATGTCCACAACGTTCACGTTCTGGGGACCGTTGACTGGATCTGTGGGGAGAAACAGGAAGGAAAGGGAAGATCAGAGATAAATTTGACAGGACATTTTGATTACAAAGTCATCTTGACATTGAGACAATATACGAGAAGAATTATCAGAAGAGATATTTTTCTTTTTGCTTGTTCCATACTCTACCAACAGCCATGTTGAATGGATAATGTACATTTTCTATGTGATATATATGTACATGACATTTCACATGTAATCAATATTCCATGTCCAATATTTTAGGTAAGTAGCCATGTGGTTAGTGAGATAATAGACAGTGCAGAGTCATTGTTACAAACAAACAAACCATAGTAACTGTCTTTACAGCATTATGTAGGCATACATATCTCAGCATTATTTGGACAACCTGCTCTTTAGATGTTGTCAAGGAGCTTTGAAAAAGTTCTAGAGGAGCACCACTTTTATAATAATCACACTTTTTAAGAAATAAATATTAAAACTAAGCATTACAACTATTATCTGCTGTATATGAGATCCTAGAACAATACTGATTACTGAAACAAAAGCCCCTTTAACAAAATGTAAAATACACGGATAATGTGTCCTGGGATTTGTTCTGGGATCGTTTGATTTTGGTTCATTCACACTGCCAGAGATTTTCCGTAATCTGTGAATGCGTTTACACACATCCCGTAAAGATCCCATAAAGACACGTGACGTGTAACGTACAGGTACGCGTCGAAAACATGTTGTAGTACAACAGCGTGTACAAGTGTTTGCATTGCTTTGAACAACATGGCAGCTGATAAGGCATTAGATGTTGATGTTAAAAAAAAAAAAAAAACTTTGTTGTTTATGTACAACATGTTTCGTGGTCAAATCACAACTTTTTTTTCAATCACGATTTCTTTTCAACATGTTAATTCGATAAACTGTCAATACGTTGTGAGTCAAGTTATCAATACGTTACACCCCTTACGGCATTGGTCCTGGCTTTTGTTCACACAGGGTGTATTTTGGGACTGATCCCGGCAATGTTACTAGGTCTCCATCCCAGCATCTATCCCGGTATCAATAACGGCATTTGTTTGCGTTCACACAGAAGGCACTCTAGCAATTTTACGACAATTCCCCGGGATCAACACGCTGTGTGAAAGGGGCTAAACAGTATCAGAGACTCGCCAGTGGATCCAGTGGGCTTGTTGGACAAAATCTCTCACACTAAGTCCTTCAGATTAGAAGAAAAGCATAAAAGAGGCAGGCGACTGGTTTTTGACTTTAGCCTTGGACGAATCTTAAGGGAGAAGAATGTGAAAGGGAGTTTTAACGTCTTACGATAGTTTACATGGCTGTTCTCTTAGGGCGCTTTCATTCTCAAAGTTCTTAGAGTTCCTGTGTGCAGAGCAATTTGAGCAATGTGAGAACTGTGTCACGTCTAGGGCAGACATCAGCGTTTTTCAGCTTCAATGGCTCACTCATAAGTGGTTCCTACACATGGGAGGCTTAGACTTACTAAGTTTGAACTGAAATGTGTTCAGTTGCATTGTGTTCAAGATCAAGCAAACCAGACAGATTGGTAGGAAAGTCGGGGAAAAAAAGATCCATAACTGCTTTGTTGTCTGTACCTAATAATAAACAGGAAGCCAAAGCCTCATTTGAGGTCCTCTGTGGTACATTTGCATTGTTGCTGAACTCTTTTGCTTAATCTTTGCTGAGCAAATTACAGAAAACCAACAATAAATGACCCAAAACCCCAAATCCTTTGTTCCTGAAGGCCAGATTACAGCTAATCTATTAATCAGAGTTGCTTCTTAGCTAAAGGTGTCATCTAAGCAGATTTGAGACTGTAAATCCTACGTGGCTAAGCCTCACTAGAATGGCTATAAATGCAGAGACATATGTCCGATCAAGCAATGTTTAGGCTCTCGGCCAGCAAGGGTCCATGCCCAACATGTAGCCCCCCGTCGAGGGGAGGTGTTGGAGGGGTAGGGGATTTGCCTTGTGGACAGGTGCAGGGTAACAGTATCACCATTAATCTGACAGAAAGAGGTGAATGTGTGAGAGCATTAGCAACACGCTAATGCTCGGCTGCGGGGGTACGCCGTGGTGCCATAGGTGGGCTTTTGGAGCCTGGATGAGGGCTGGTGTAGTTTTGCAAGGGGAGATGCTGATGGATGGCGAGCGTATAGGGTCATTAATCGCAGACGTTGGGGAGAATTGCATAAGAGAAATCAATCTTCAGTACTGCTGCTGCGCTGCTTTGGAGCGATCTCTTCAGACCCAAACGCCCTGCAACATTTATCACACCTCCACCATCCCTCTTGCTCTCTCTGGAACGAGAGAGGAAACTGCAAGCAATAAACATATCAATAGGTGTCCACCATAACCAGATGCGTGGGGTTTTTGAACTGAGATATTCAGATGAGGGAAAAACAGAGGCAGGGAATGAATAACAGCACAAAAACAACAACTGTGAAAATGAAATAAAACAAAATGCGTCTCATTCGCCATAATGAAATTATATATCGGCCAAAAGCCACTCTGCTTTCTAGATATCAGCATAAAGCATTGTTGCAAATTAAACAAACTTAATTATAACAATAGATATTATAACAGGTTTACATGCATCAAAAGGTCAAAAAACATTTTTATTTTCTCATAGCTCTTGCTTTTATACATCACCAAATTTTTCAATTATTCTCAAACAACTCATTGGATGAATCAGTCTCTCTAAATCCCTCCTTTCTGCGAGCTACTCTACTCTGATTGGCCAGACGGCCCAGTCTGTTGTGATTGGTAGATTCCTAAAGCTCAGTGATTGTACACACCCTAAAGACAATAACGATGACATAGATCTTACCATATCAATCCGAGCACGAGTCCGATGATGAAACTAGTTCAACCTGAACCTCCATCACAAGGACGACTTGAGCAGGAGTTTCTCAGTGATACACTACTCAGTTTGAGGTACATTATGAAATATTGCAACTGTAATTCCTCACAATCAGCATTAACAAGACTATGTCCATCAACAAACCAATGTGTATATTTCAAATTTATTGAGGTGCACATGCGGGATCTGTACAGTGCATAAGTTAGCCCATGCACTAACGTGAATGACTAATGTAACATTACATTTCGCAAAACAAATCTTGCTCCATCCTTTATCTTTACTCAAAATAGTGAGAACGACAGACAATCGGCATTAATAGACACAGCTTTAGGTAATAGAGGCCCACAGCTGATTAGCATTATCTATTTCCGGAAACTTAAACAACATAAAACACAAAACTACATATTTTGAACACCCGGTAGAAAATATATACATCAATAATTATTCCTACGTACAGGTTGTGATTCTGAGGAGCAAGCTGGTCCAAATAAACTTGGTACTGACCCATCTTTCAAGAGCAAGCGTTTTGCGAATCCCACATTGAACTCTATGTTTGATCTAAAATTACGTGTTTGAGGGTGGGTCAAGATGTTCGCGGGCAGAAAACGTACAACATAGGCAGGCATTATGCAAATGTCTTGTAGCAATCTAGAATCATAACGCAGTGGGATTAGAATTACAGACGACTCGTTTAGGCGGTTCAGAGTTGATTCTTTCTTTTAGGAGACAGTAACTTTATTTAGCGTGCACTTTTGACTTTTTAGAACGTTTACATTCGCAAACAGTTATATTACACACTGCATGAAAGGGAATATTCGAAAAACCATAATAGGGGCACTGTAATTACTATTACTCAGTACTTAAATGTATAATTACACTGTAACAGGGACACATTAACGTAAAGTGTAACCAACAATAAAAACCAGCAGGCCGACAGATTCATTCAGTCTGTGCTTTCCTTGACTGAAAATGTTCAGATATTTGTTCAAGGTTGCACTTTGCCTTCAAAACTCACTAATCTTCACTCACAATGGTCATTTGTAGGCCAAAGTGGCACCATCGGTTACATGAAAACATGACCAACCTTCAAAAACATTTCCAACCAATCGAAGAAAAGATGGACACAAAATACTGTATATAAGCTTTGCTCCAAGAACCAGTGAGCTGCTTTGCTGTATATTGCCATAGACTGCTGTGTTGATATACACAAAGGAAATATATCAGTCATAAAGGTGCAACTCAAGATTATCTTAATAAAACATGACTAATAATGAAACTGATCCCACACATGATGCCTTAAAATGCTGTCTTGGTAGGCATCTCACAAAGTTTTGGAACAACGCTATAGTTATTGTGTTCACAGCACATAACACAATTAAGTAATATTGGATGTGGACAGGAAGTACGCATTGTGTGCCGTTAATGCATTTATAGTATTTGATATCCAAAGTCTCCCGAAGACTCGAGTCACCCCATGCAGTGACACGACTCAAATCAATTAGATTAACACTGGGAACAGATGTTGGGTCGTTTCTCTCCAGAGTGTTTTTTAATTACTGTCTGTTTTTTTTTTTTGTTGATGCAGTAAACAATACTTAGCATTTAGCTCTGGATGTAACTTCAAAACTTCTCTCTTAATTAGGTGATGCGTAAAGCAAAACCGTTGTACTTTGCGCAGCGTGAAGTGAGAGTTTGTGAATCACGCTGGGACTTGACGTTTATGTCGGGTCACATTTACAGCTAAGGATCATCTTACGGCTGCAGAAGTAACAAACATTGACATCATATAGAGGAGTTCCTCATACATGTTCAGCATAAGCAGTTTTCATCTTCACTAGCAACACAAAGCAAAGTTCTGCTATACTGTGCTACTGCATTTTAGCCAAGGGCATGCTGAAGGATCGAGTGTCACTGTGTGGCAAAGTTGAACTTTTTCAACTGTGTTATACCAGAAAGGATGCTTCGTTAAAGTGCTGCGTTGCAATTTCCAACGATTCAGTACGTTCAGTGTGTGGATGTAGGAAAAAAGGGAAATTTAAAGGGATAGTTCACCCAAAATTCTAATTTTGCCATCATTCACTCAACCTTTTGTGTTCCACAGAAGAAATAAATTAATACATCATTCATCATTTTTGGGTAAGCTATTCCTTCAAGCGGCAGCAGCTGGAACATAAACAAGAGTTTCAAAGGCAACAAAATACATTTGGTTTGAAGACGTTGCGATTTCACACTGATGATCTTGAGGGGGAAAAAAGTAGAAGGGAAACAGGGGAAATGGAGAGATCAGACTCGGCAGATCAAAAGGAATATACTCTCTGTGAGGCCGACACTGCCGTCTGTCTGGTTGTCCCTTTGTGGGTTTGCTGTTGTTGTGGTTTATCCTTTAGTACACAATAACCTCCAACAGCCAACTATATGCTCTATTCCAGAGTGCTTGACATTCATCTAAACAAATAAACCCTTGACTACATCCTTTTTCCTTTCCCTTAACAGCACCGTGCTAGTACTGGACATGTTCCAGTGTTTTTTCTGAACATGTATCATAATGATACTATGGTAATACCATGGTATACACTAGTTTTCAATAGTTTGGAGTCAGTAAAATTAGTGTTTGAAAGAAATGAATACTTATTCAACAAGGTCACATTTATCTGATTAAAAATGACAGTAAAGCATTTACAGTGTTTAAAAAAAAATCCCATTTCAAATAAATTCTGTTCTTTTGATATTTCTATTAATCAAAGAACCCTGACGTTTTTATCACAGTTTCCACAAAAAGATTAAGCAGCACAACTGTTTTCAACATTGATAATAATAAGAAATGTTTATTGATTAGAAATCAGCATATTAGATTGATTTCTGAAGGATCATGTGACACTGAGAGTGTGAAGACTGGAGTAATGATGCTGAAAATTCAGCTTTGCATCACAGGAATAAATTACATTATTACTAAAATAGACAACAGTTATTTTAAATTGTAAAAATATTTCATAATTTTACTTTTTTACTGTATTTTTGATCATATAAATGCAGCCTTGATGAGCAAAAGAAACTTCTTTCAAAAACATTGTACTTTCTCCAAACATTCCAGCAGGGTCATTGGTTTATATATTTTGGTATATGAATATGGTCATCATTTATTAGCATGCTATATATTAAAATAGAATGGTATCACAGGTACCATCAGGAACCACATTTTAAAAAGTTCTCTCTTGCTTATCTCTTTTTTCTTCATATCTGAAAATTAAATATCTTCATCTTCAAACCCAAAAACTGAATGCTTTGTCAACCAACTATTCACTGACAGACAGGAAGACAAACCAAACTAAAAGCTGAATCAAAGACAGAGTGTTGAAGAAAATGCTCAAACTGCCACAACTGAAATTGTTGAGAACAGCATTTGTCTGAAAGTGAGAGCAAGCCTTCCATTGACAAAATATACATAGTCTTTATTCATATCTTATTGGTTCATTCACTTTTTTTTTTACAGATGCAACTACACAAACAATGTGATGTAACGTTGTTCTCAGGTTACTGATTTCATGGGACTGCAAAGTCCTACTGCTGAGGTGATAGAGAGGTTGGATGGATTTTCTTATTTTACACACACAATATTTCAGATGACAATTGATATCACTGTATTGATCTGAGACAGTGTTGAGGCCTTGTAGTTCAGATGTTTAATTTTGCTGATTGCATATGCGGAGTAATTCTCCACAATTGCAGAAACAGCCATTTTAACTTTCATCCACTGGTCTCGGTGGTCATAAATGGGTTAAAAATGGACCAGAAGCAGAGAGATACATTGCTTCAATAAAAATAAACAAAAAAAAAAAGAAAATATCTGTACAAAAAAAAAACAATACACACAGAGGGGTTATAAAACGAAAGCTATAAGACACCCTCACAAACCATTCCCAAAAGTTGTCTTGTTATTGTTCGCCTTCAAACTGGTTGCTGGCAGGGAAAAGCAATCTCCTTCCCTCTTCCAGTCAATCATAAGCCCAGGATTTCCAATCCATTTAAACCTTCCAAGATCAAAACAGTGTGAACTGCCTTTCTCTCACTCCTGCCGTAATGACTTCATGCACGAGATCATATATTCAACGGCGGCGGCGAGGCGAGAGAGATCGGTGGAGTTGGATAAAGTGAGGGAAAGTGCTTATATTCATGAATCCGGAGGTTTCAGACTTACGGAAAGAATGGGACGTGCTTGTAAGCAATCGTTGTAGAGGGGTGATGCAGGGCATTGTGAGAACTTGGAGAGCTTTTGAATCAAAAAGGTTGGAGCGGCATCAAAAAAGACACACATAGCTTGTGTGTGGTCGTGTGTGTTTTTGTGTTTTGCTGGGTGTGAACAGGTTAACTACATTAGAACTCTAATTCTACAGACAGAAGCAAACATCACATTCTGAACCAAAAGAATTGTGCATGCTACATGCAATTTGATTGTCATATAAATCAAATTGAGCTTTTCTCTTAACAGTCTGATTGTTCCTTTGCTTTTTGTTCAGAGTTTAAGTGCTTTCTGGCCTTGGCTGGATGAAAAACCAAGAAACTAAGAAAACTGTGATAGCTGTTTACTGCAGAAAAAAATAATTAAGCCAATCACAAGCATATACATATCGACCCACTGTGATGCAAAGATGAGAATAAATCCAAACCATCACAATATTCAAACCCATTTTCATGCATATTCATGCATGTCACACTATTTAATTCAATCATCGCATAATGATCGCTTTCTCTTAACTGCAGACAGACAAAAATATTAATCCACATGTGTGCATAATTTTCTCAATAGCCCCTTTCACACAGCAATCCCGGTAAATTGCCGTAAAATTGCCAGAATTACTTTACCGGTAAATACGCAAATATGCTGTTCACACAAGCAACGTCTTTCTGGCTTTTTACCGATAAGAGACCGTTCACTTTAGCTCCAAAATACCAGTAAATTCTGTGATGTCAATTATCGGAAGTGATATTTAAATGCTGCGTCGTGGTCCTCATCCGCCTGCATTAAAAGAAGCGCTTTAGTTTCACTACCTGCTCAATTTGACGTCTAAGTGAAAGGCATAAAGGGATGATCAAACAGAATGCGTTTTTGCTCTTAAAAACGACGAACAGTGCATAATAGTATCCATAAGACATGTTGAACAAGACGTGGCGTAACGGTCAATGATGATCATCTTGCGCATATTTACTTTTATTTACATATATACATTCATCAACTCACACATCAATGCAGTTGTGGTAAACGGATGCTCAGGCATTTTCGCTTGACTTGCGAGAAGCGATGAAATCCATTGATCAGAGGACATCTTCAGAACAAAAGAGTAGCTGTATTTATTTCTGTTGGCCTGAAAAACTAAGAAATATGTGCATAAAAAGTGCTGATTTGTCATTTCAGCAAACATCTCATTAGTTATTATTTCTGAAGAAATAATGTACAAAGACTTCAGCTGGGTGCGCAAGGGTGCTAGTTATAAATGCTTAGTCTAAATGAAGAAGGTAATTCCAATATAGACATTGTGTGTATCACACTTTTTCGACGCTTTATCACAATGGTATAAAATACACAATGGTGATGAACATAGACAAACAGCTGTGATGTGTCCATGATGGAAACTGATGAGTTGAGGGAAACTTGATCAAAGGAAACAGGGAAACTGAACAATAGAAGTCCATGAAAGTACAAGTAACTGAACATAAATGTGACACTATATGAAGTTACATTATATAAATTTTAATTGGCCCCTCAAAGGCTGAAAAAGGTTACAATATTGCTATTCCCCTCCTATCGAGAGAGAAAGACCTTTCTGTCTCAGATGACCTCGACTGGAAAAGGCCAAGGACCACATTGCTATGTGTGAATTATGAAGTCACTCTGAGCAGCGGAGTCTCAAAGGACCCAAATGCCTCAGCAGACAGTAGATCTGTGATATTAACTCAAAGCTCTAAAAGAGTAATAAAAAATGATTGCATCATTATAGCAGTATCTTTGTTTCAATCAACTCTGATATCAACATTTGTGGGGGAAAAAACACAGAATTGCAGCTCAATGTTTCTTATGATTAATTAAATGTAAAATTGTTGAATAAAGTGAAATGAACATAAACTACAGCAGACTCTATTTGGACATGTGCAGGTCAAATGTCTGAATGACATTACATTAAATGCAACAAAAAGATTTAGAACGGTGTAGTCTGATTCATGAAAAAATTACTCTTTTTGTGAATCAAAAGCATATAGTGAACAGTGTTTTTTAAAAATAATAATGTTGTACTTCGAACCTCAAATTCAAAAGTATGCTTATGCTCATTTAAAATATATATATACCACTTGGTTTGCTTTTTGTATTTTGATTCAATAAAGCCCACACAATGAGGAGTCTATCAATGAGGAAAAAGACAAAAATAGCAAGATAAAACCACTGCTTCAATGGCAAACGTTTCGATCATATGTGACCCTTCTCAATGCCAAGTTGACCAGTACTGTATATATCTAATTTACACATATATATTTATTGCAATGACATAGGGCTGGGCGATAAACACGCGATTAAACTCGAATGTGTAGTTTTCGCCAATTTTTTTTGAATGAAAATCGGTTTCTCTTTTCGGTTTGCTCCCGTAGTTCCGACCACGCTCTGCGCTTGCCATGATAGTGATACACCAACAACATGGCAAATGAACAAGACCGCGGCAGCAGAAGCACACCCGCCAAAAACATTTACAAACTGAATCTGCAGGGCTGCTCGCAATTGTCACTTATTACACGCTCTAACGCCATCCATTTTCTCACGCAGAGAAAAATCGCGAAGCAAAGAGGACACTGACACCGACAGACTAGACAGAGCAGGTTACTATTGATATGAAACAGATTCTCAGCTCTCAGATTCTGTCAATTTTATTAAGAAATTCAAACAATAAACACAGTTTTGGTGCTTGTAAATGTGACGTGAAAGATCACTGACAGATCTCAGTTCAAGCGGCACGTGAACCGATCATCTGTTACTCTTTACTGTCTACTAACTTACCGAAATGTAGCTAATAAAATCGATCAATCAGTGTTTTTCAACCGCGGAAAGATCTCCAACAGCTGAAGAACAACATATCATGTAACGTTACATTTACCTCAGGAATACCTTTTAATGACCCATAGCATGCATGTTAGTTGGACTTAAAATAATTGCTATAAAGAGGAGTATTTTTCTAAATATGATATTACACATTTATTATATTTTTAGCTATATCATAAAAATATTATAACGTTGTTATTATAAAAAACGTATTAAGCCTATATTTAATAACTAAAAGTTAGTTTTAACCTTTAATAATTCCAGCTGACAGGGCTCTCTGTGTGTTTACAGCATTAGGTGATTTTTTTTGGAGAACAATTAACACATTAACTTATCTACTGTATCTAATAATTATCCAAAGGAATTGATATTGAATCAAGATCAGAATCAAATCACAAGAATTGAATTGAAATTGTGAAATTTGTGTTAAGCAATATTAAAAATAGTAGTAAAAACATTGTGTTACATGGTTAATAAACTTAATCAAATTATGATTAGTGATCAAATAAATTGACACTGACAATACACTTATTGAGATCCAAGTTTTTTTTTGTTTTTTTTACACATCCCCCAATCCCAATCCACCCATTTTATGTTATGTTATGTTATATTTACACTATTTACAATGACAGGGCCTGCCCTCTTGTCTTTTTGGCTTGTTGTTTCTGATTGTACTTTAATCCAGATCAAATCCCAGAAGATAATATCTTTCATCACTACCTAGAAAGAGAAGCCGCAGAAACCTAGAAGCTAGACATAGACACAGTGAGTAGTGACTTTTCCCTTGTCAGTGGTGTAAATATGTAGTTGGATTGTTTCATGTAACTTAGTTCTTCTCCCTCGCTGTGTTATGGCTTTGCTATGTGGGGATAAATGTGCTGGTTACGTTTGTGAGACAGATGATTAGTAGGCTACTCTTGTCATTGACCCTAAAACAGTTACAGGAATCACCAACCCGTCGATCTTGGAATCATTTTAAGTTGATCGAGTTTCCAAAATCAGAGAAAAAAAGCCTATTGTGGTAGTAAATGGTGTCTAGGGGTTTAACAGGCGCGCCTTTGGGCTCATGCGGACGCATCCAGCATAAACAAGACTTAACGCTTTAACCAGCTCAGCCACAGTAACAGCTCATATTAGCCAGCTAAACCTTTACTACCCTGTTAGAAAAAATATATAGTTGCATAGTTTCATGTGGTTCTTCTCCCTTGCTGTATTATGGGTTTGCCATGTGGGGAGAATGTGCTGGTTACGTTCGTGAGACAATCAGCTGATCACTATTATTATATTATGTATTAAGACAGCGCAGTCTCATCCCAAGAAGTCATATATTGACGTCTTGGGACGTCTTTTGACCATACGTCAATATCCGCCTTTTTAGGGTACCCTTAAACGTCGGTTAGATGACTTTATCGGATCCTAACTCTACCCCAGACCTAAACCTACCCCTAAACCTACCCCGTCACCTACTGACGTTAAAGGTAAAGCGTCAGTTGTATGACGTCCCAGGATCGTCATTTACCGACGTTTAAGGGTACCCTAAAAAGGCGGATATTGACGTATGGTCAAAAGACGTCCCAAGACGTCAATATATGACTTCTTGGGATGAGACTGTGTTAATTAAGACCCTTCATCCTCACCTGACTATGGCTTTGTAAACTTTATCCATGATGTGGTTTATAATGGACTGTGGTACAGAAACTTGGTTTACTCTGGCTATTCTCTGCTGTCTTCTCTGTTTGTCCCGTTTTAGCCACCGTAGCTTCTTCGAAAGGGAGGGGTGAGCAGTTGGCTGAGCCCTTAATGCAAACTCGCAACCGAACCGCTAGACGTCACTAAAAATCACACACTGCACCTTTAAACTTTTGTAAGTGTCCAAATACTTTCGGAGAGACTGTAAGTTGTAACTTATATCACTTTGATTTTATTCAAAACATTAAAGGCAAAAAAAAGGTTTTCATGCTGAAGTGGGTTAAAACGGTTTACAGTGCATGCAGCATTATTAATCACATTATACAGTTTTTAAATGTTTTACAAACCAACAACAAATGTAATTGAATTTTCACTGCATTCTATTTATACCCGTCTGCTGTGAAGGAAACTTTCACATTTTTCTCTCTGTCATTTTTGGACACACTTTAATGGTTGTGCCCAACGCCGTGTATTTGGGAGTCTGAATGAGGGGGGCAGCTCCACCTGTCAGCCGCCTCTGGTCAGCACGCTATCTGCAGCCATGCACGTCAAGACGGGTGACAGCTCCAAAGGGAACTAAAGAAGAGGGCTGTGCTCGCTTTTCCCCTCCAACTCTCTTTCTTCACATTGTTTTCCTGCTCTCCAGTCAAACAGATCTTCAACCAGACATTCCCCTCAAGATAAGCCCCCATCTAGCATCTCTCTCCTTCATTTGGAGAACTAACTCTCTAATCCCTGTGCAGATCTGTTGATCTTTAAACAAAAGGTTGGTTCATGCAAAAGCAAGCACATGAACAAAATGCACCATTAAAATGAAAGCGAACACAAGCCGTTATGCCTTACGAAACGTCGTCCTCTGTGAATACATTTCACTTTCCAAGACAAAAAAATCTGACAGTGTAGTAAAACACTTCACTTGCAGCCCCCCATGCCGCACCGCGCTCGTTCACGTCTCTCTTTTAACTCTCCTTCCAGTGCTTTCATCAAACTGAGATGATTACGTTTAGGAAAGGTTGCCTGGAAACAATTTACAGAAGAGCTGACAATTAAATCATTGTTACTCTTTTATTGTGCGGCGGGTGAACGTACCACCCGAGTCTGCCTGGGCTGGTTATTAATGATTCCTCATTTTTTGCATGCTGAGAATCTGACATTGTCATTGGCAGCTTATGTACCTGCTCCCTAACGCACCAAAACCCACAGTGCATCTGGTTGACGGCTCCAAATATAGTCATGCAGAGTAGAATGGAAGACAGATACAAAGAAAGAAAGACTAAAAATGTTACTTTATCAATGTGGATGAAACCAAATGTATCATTCACTGCTAACTGACAACCTAAGTTTGTGATTTTATGGCTGATATGATGATTAAATATGACATCTGACAGAGTCATTTAATTTTTAACTGCATAACTGTGGTGTTAGCTAAGGTGAGCATCACAATTATGTTTCAAAGGTGTAATTAGGAATTTGAATGAAGGATTAAAAGCAAAACAGCAAAAAATATTTGCTACAAATGTTGATTTAAAAAAAAAAAATCTCAAGAATTCAGTCTATTATGTAATATTTTGTTCACTATTTTTCACAGCTATAATGTAATTTAATTTGTTCCAAAAATACACATCTGCTGGAAAATGATGGTTTGTTTTTTCAAAAACATCTTTGATTAATTTGACTGGTTTTTGATTAATTATTGTTTCTAACTAATGTTCATAACACCATAACAAATAATTTTTGCAAACTTAGCCAGCTATCTGTATTAGCCAACTAATTATCTTGGTGACACATCAAAATAATTAAAGACAACACTGTAGAATAAATCACAGAAAATAAAACTTAATAATAAAATAAAAATGGCAAATAAAAATTTCAATGGCAACGCAGGTCTGGGCCAGTACGACATCCTTATAGTTGAGCCCTGATAAATGACTTACTGACTGGAGTAATGGACTCATTTCAAAATATTGCTTTCTCTGCATTTTTTATCAAATAAATGCAGCCTTGGTGAGCATAAGAGCATAGCTGCCAACTCTCACGCATTGGCCGTGAGACACCCGCATTTGATTGGTTTCACACGCTCACACGCCACACCCCCGATTTCTCACGCTGAAGTGTCAACCCGGTCGCTCAAATGCCTGAAAGATGAGTTCATGATCGACTAGTTATACGGCAAATTAGTTAAAAATCTCCCGTAATCTAGAGCGAGCGTGCATGCGAGACAGAGATTGTGCTCCAAACCGTGTAGAGCGAGCTAGAGCGAGAGACCTTGCGTTGGTTAGGACGTAGGATTTTAGACGAAATCCCACCAGCGTCAACTGTATGACGCCTTGGGATTACAACCGCTGCGTCTCATATTGACGCTAAAGGGTGCCATGTGCGTAGGATTTCGACGAAATGTCACAAGCGTCAACTGTATGACGCCTTGGATGAGAACGGGATGGGGCAGAGAGCATTCCTCCGCCTCTGCAACAAATCTCACGCCAAGCAAAACTCAAAAGTTGGCAGGTATGTAAGAGACTTTGAAAAAAATTGCAAAATCTTACCGACCCTTAACTTCTGAACAGTGTAGAGAACAGTGTAGATCTAGAGGCCGATATTTCCACACTAATTTGGGAAGAGAAATGCTGCAAACAAGCTCATTTTAAAGCAGCTGATAATGACCCCAAGATTACTGAAAGCCTTCATCTGACAAGAAAAGATGCATTATTCATGGCCAAATAATTAATGCCACCCTCTTCTTCTCTCTTCTCTCTCTCTCTTCTCTCTCTCTCTCTCTCTCTCTCCTCTCTCTCTCTCTCTCTCTCTCTCTCTCTCTCTCTCTCTCTCTCCTCTCTCTCTCTCTCGTCTCTCTCTCTCTCTCTCTTTTCATTCTTCTATGTTCATTGGTCCATCAAAACAGAAAGATGGCCTAAGGCCAGGCCTTCAAGAAAACACGACTCCAGTCTCGAAAAACATCTGGTTGTCAGAGAGGCGAATGTGAACGCGGTGTTGTAAGTCTGAATCACAGTAGGATACAACCTAGAGCTACATCACAAAGTCTGCTTCTCCTGTAGATAAGGAGGTCCTTTGGGGGCTATTTTTAGTATCGGAACTCATAATCATGAGAAGTTCATTAAACGTCACCCAAAGCCAAACACAGCCTCCGTATGTTGGTGCCCAGAGGCCGCTCCTCTCCCAACAAGCAACCGCCTCGTCCTCCCTCTATAAGATGTTCAAAGTAATTAAGGAAAAGTACATTTTCCTCTCATCTCCATTACTGAAACAGTAGCTGCATTTCTAAATTATTTCAAATTCTTCATTTATTTCCTTCTCTCTAGAGCAGTCTTGTGTGAAACTGAGATTTCTGGCTATCTGCAGCAATTACACTCACATTCTCCTCGTTTGATATATTGTCGTCTATTAAATTTATAGCAGTTTAGTTTAATATGCAATACAAACAAATAAAAGCTTGACAACCACTGAGGGAAAAATGTTCATTGAAAAAAAATGTATTGCGGATCATTACATTTAACCTGGTTTCCCGCTCTCTTTCTAATGTGTTTACATTAAACCATTCTATATGTGTCTATTGTAGTAAACATATTGATTTATTCATTGTTAAAGTTTGATTTATGTCCACAGATAAATCCATTTTTTTTTTAAATTAACAAATGTGGTAAAGCCACATTTCCCACGACCCGGAGGGATTGCTGTGATTCTATTTTGAAGTATTTCATGTTAATATATAGAGGCATGATATGAATAAAAAAAGGTATTTGAGAGGAATTGGGTTCCACAGAGGATCCGATTGGGTCTTTTTTTTTTTACAAAAGAGAAATTAATATTTATGCTGAATGTTTCTCTTCTCCTCCTCTCAGTATTTATCCCTCTGTTTCTCACCCACTAAACTATAATGAATGTTATTGTGAATTTGTTTTGTCAAAATGAATTCACAATAACATTCATTACAGTTTCTTCAAAATGAATCTTTGAGCAATGTCACCTGACATTATTGAGCACCAGCTCTTACCAGAAACTCCTAAAACTTACGAATAAAGCAAAAACATATGATATACAATATATATATATTCCTTGATTACTACAAAAAGGCATTTAACTCATACCTCAGTCTTTAAAAACAGACAAAAATCACATTTGTAGTTATTAGAAGATAAATATTAAACATTAAAATGTACTACAGTTCCAAAGTTGGGAAATTATTTTCAAGATTTTTAGTTATAGTTTTTTTTTATTTTAGTCTCTTATAATCAAGGTTGCAAAACAATAACATTTGTTTACAATATAATTGTATTACAATTTAAAATAACTGCTTTCTATTTTAAAATATTTTTAATTTTCATTACTCCCGTCTTCAGTGTTACATGATCCTTCAGAAATCATGCTAATATGCTGATTTGCTGCTCAAGAAACATTTCTGATTATTATCAATGTTGAAAACAGTTGTGCTGCTTACTTTACAACACAGGCAAACAGTATTTTGAAAGAAATATAACTTTTAGAAGTATTATATACATGATGCTAGTGTGATAAAATCACTTACTAACCATGTCTTTTATAAGTTATGTCCAATATTTTAACTCCTGTTATGACCATCTAAAGTCAATAAACCTGGTAACTTTTAAATGTTATGTGCAAACATAACTCAGTTTACGTGGAGAAAAATCAGAGGAATTCATCCACCTAGGAAAGTAGTCCCACACGCTAAAAGATGATTTAGATAACTTTAAAACTCAAACAACACATATTTAAAATACATTTTTGCACATTTCTTTTAAACCCTCTTAAAAGCATCATAGGCTTTCATAGTAAGTGTATCGTGCTTGTTTTTACAAACTGAGGGAGGGACACATCATAATTATTCTCTGTGCTAATCGTCTATGACATGTTACAGATGCTGTCAACAGAGCTTAGGTTATTTTAAACCCGGAGCGTTCCTTTAAGTACAAGTCTTTTAGGAGCTCAATCCCTTCAGTCACATTCAGTCGGAAAGCCACATTTGATGAGAGATCGTGATGACAGAGTGAGAGGGGAACTACAGCAGCTGATGTAAAATACAGAACGCACACTGTATTGTAATTCAGAGAACATCTCCCAGAGGGCAATCTGAGGGTGTGATCAACCATCAAAAACTCGAGCAGACATACAATGTATTCTGATGTGGCTCAGGGAGGCGGACGGATGCTGTGTTTGGCAAATGGGGTGTGATGGGGCCTCAAACGTGCAGGCACAAGAACGATTTAGAACTCCTGTTGGAAAACTGTGAGCACCTAAAGCACACAGGCTTACTGCATTACTGAAACAGGAGTAGAAAGGCCTTATGCATACTAAGATGTCTGTAATATTATATGGACATATTTTTAAAGGCACAGTTCACCTGAAAGTTACATTCTATCATCATTCACTCAGCCATGTTGTTCCAAACCCATATAAGTCTTCTGAAGCTATATGAGAGCTTTGTGAGGAACAAACCAAATTTTAAATGTATATTCTCTAGAACTGTTCCACCATAGCACTCAAATTTCATTTGCATACGGCACATCAAGATGTGCATGTCAATATTAATATCACATTTAAACATGTTTGATATCACTGACGTAGAGTTAATTTCATCAGCTATTTTTTAATGTAGTCTTAGTTCTGCGCCAAATGTACTTTTTATCATATTTAGTCAACTTTGTTTTGTTTTTGTTTATTCGGGTTTTATTCTAACTAAATATTTGGGCACTTTAGTCTAGTTTTAGTCAATGAAAAATTTGGTTGCACATTGGTTGCATTTATTTTCAACCACAATCAGAAGTCGAGATTCGTGTTTGGATTTATTACAGCAAATCACAGAAGGTTTGATGGCAGATTTAGTCGTGATAAACAGCGCTCACAGCTTGTGAAAGAACACAGACTGGATGACACTTTCATTTAAGCAACATATCTGAAATGGATAAGAGATTGAGTAAAACAATGAAAAAACAACGCAAAGATCCAGTAAAACACCGGATGGACAATGGATCTTTTAAACAGAAAAGCTCTGATTTAAACTCTTCACATCTGGCAACCGCACACATGACAGCTCGTAGAGGCTTGTACAGCAGTCTGAAATATTTTATTCTCCTTTTTTCCTAAACAAAATAAAGAGATATCTGGTGAAAGTTTCTATTTTTTTTAACTACATTTTAATGACCTTGCTGTCCCTCTTCGTCGACTCATCATAGTCATGGAAAAAGGTCATCAATGAACATTTTCGTCATAGTTTTCGTTAACTGATGCCAAAAAGAAACATACTCTATTTGAATGTGATTTCCGGAAATTTTCAGACTTTTCAGTACACTAAGACTAAGCTATTAAAATACTCGTAACACTTTACAATAATGTTTTATTTTTTAACATTAGTTAACTACAAACTAGCAATGATTAGTTCATGCTAATTTCAACATTTACTAATACATTTTTTAAAATCAAAAGTTGTATCTGATAGCATTATTTAATGCACTGTGAACAAACAAAGAACATGAACAAACAATGAACAACTGTATTTTATTAACTAATATTAACACATTTTAATAAACAATGTAAAATTACATATTAACTTATGTAAAGAAATGAGACTGTAAAGTGTTACCAAAATATCGTATATTTTAAAGTGCAAGAGCCACATGGTAATAATATAGATTTGTATATTTAATATACTGGAGAATGTTTACAAGAAAATCGTTCTATTTCAAATTGACATGTTTAATTCAATGTGTTACTTGCTGTTTCTTTGTACTTGTCAAATTTACAAACAATCTGAGTGAAACATATTTCAAAGTAAATCCTACAATAATTCAATTGGTGTAAAAACTATAGTTCATTTATAGTGTTTGTATAGCTTGTGTCGCCATTTTTTTTGACTGTATGGAAAATGACTGCTAAATATTCTTGTCCTGACCCATGACATGAAAGAAAATAAAAAAATAAAAAAATAAAGTTCTGATGACACAAGTTATTAGATATTATTTTATATAATAATACCCCCCCCCCCCCCCCCCCCCCCCCCCAACAAAAAACTGTCTATTTACTCACCCTCATGTCGTTCTTTCTTCTGCAGAAAAAAAAATTCTTTGGAGGATTTGTAATGACAGGATTTTCATTTTTTTTGGTGAGCTATCCCTTTAAGGCTATATGAAAGTTGAGAATAATATTCTTGAGTTTCCAGGGACTTTAATAATCACTGCCACAGGCTCCACTGTAGAGGCCTCACAAAACCAAACCAACTTTAGAATTACAAAAAACAAAGTTTCTATCTCTCTCTCTCTCTCTCTCTCTCTCTCTCTCTCTCTCTCTCTCTCTCTCTCTCTCTCTCTCTCTCTCTCTCTCTCTCTCTCTCTCTCTCTCTCTCTCTCTCCTCTCTCTCTCTCTCTCTCTCTCTCTCTCTCTCTCTCTCCCCTCTCCTCTTGCATTATTCAGCATCTCTGCACCGTGACCACCTGACGTGCTGGGAAAAACAATACAGCGTATCTATGTGCCTGCTCTGTTCCGATACAGAAATCTCCTCTATGTTTCTCTCCTGCCTCTTTAGCTTGTCTTATTAAATATAAAAGCTGGATTTATGTGTAATCAAGACATATGTGTAATCAAGAAATAAAGATGTCCATGCTTCAAAAAGGTAAGGAGGTTGCTAGGTGATCATTATTACATCATTATGACTACAAACATTATAATCATTATCCTCTAAACTCATGCCATTGGCTAAACCACAAACAAACAATGTTTTAGTCAGACACTCTTCAGGCAGTTAACCTAGAAATGTCTTACATGAAGATGTCTATGCACGATGTTTTAAAATACTGCATCATTCCCCCTTTAAAGAGTCAATTTTCATTACCAGTCTGTCATTGTAAGGTTCCACTTACGTTTTTTTATGCAACTGCATTTTATTCAAAAGTCAAAAATCCATTACAAAAACCTCTCACTGATAATGTTAAGGCTGTGTTCTCCATTACTGAGCAAACACCTATTTTCATTCAGGTAAGACATTAGTGCACACATGTGTGTGTCATCTGCTGCCGTCCAATGATTCAGGACAGAAGTTGAGACTGTAGTTGTTTTATGAGGACATGAGGTCATTTCAGTATCTACAGGAGCTAATAGGTGATTTTATTGCTGTCTGAAATCAAAATGTCTCTTTTTTACACCCATTATCCAGGGGAAAATGTCTAGGCTGATTGGCCTACTACTGTTTAAATTAATTCCCATCTGAATTTCCAACTCTGAGTTCAAAAAATGGCCAAAACAAAACAAAAAATTTGTTTTTAAAGTCACTTTGACTACTGATAAGTGCCACAAGGCTATTATTTGACACTTAGCACAGTAATGAGAAACTGGATATCTGACACAAAGTTGGCCAATTAAATTTGATTAATTTTAAATGAAGTATATGACAAATATTCAACATATACTCATTGAAATATTGTGCCTCTAAATTTTTTTTGCGCTTGGTTTTGTTCGTCACCGGACCGGAAGTCTTGAAGTCTCAGCACGGAATGGAATGGGTAAGTGATGAGAATGGTTTGGCCCAACGCTGGAAAAGTGTCTTTAGTGGCCATAAAACACCAACAACATTTATTCCTTTTCACACAAATTATTAATCACAGGGCAGATTATTCACTAAATAAAGATTATCATTTTGCTGCAATTCCTTAAACAATACTCAAAACTCTTTCATGTTTAGTAAAATAATACATTTTGATGTTTGCATCACATAACCAGCTCCATATGTGTGTCTTGTCTAACGCTTGCTTGGTTGATAAACACTATCGATAATTTTTTTTTTTTTAACAAGCAAGAGCATTAACCTTTTAACACCACTCACCGGACATTTAATTTCCAATGTGCCGTGATAGCAACAATAATCAACAGTTTCCATATTCACGTTTATATGTTTTGGGTAAAATGCATTTTTATCGCCACTCACTAGACATTTCACTTTGAAAGTTTTGTGAAATGTGTAAGAAGAAATATAATATAATATAATTTGCAGAAATGTCACCACAGGCATTTTTTTCTTGGGTTTCTGCTGATTCCATACGAACAGTGCTAAAGACAGTAAAGGACAAGCTAAGCTGCCTGAATCTCTGCATATATCTAATATCATTAACTGATGGAATGCAGAGTGCAGGTATCTCAGAGCATATCCGTTCATAACGTTAGGACATAAGCCAGAAGACACATTAGGCCTTCTAACTCAGAAATATGTTGGTAATTAACTCATAAAGCGGTGGTGTTTTAAAATGTCATAAATTTAACAAAAAACTAGTCCCAAAGGCCACAGCAAATCAAAGAGGTTCTTATGACAGGCTTTATCTCAAGGTTTCAGGCTAGAGAGGGCACGCTAATTGACCTCAGGTGTGTGTGTGTGTGTGTGTGGTGTGTGTGTGTGTGTGTGTGTGTGTGTGTGTGTGTGTGTGTGTGTGTGTGTGTGTGTGTGTGTGTGTGTGTGTGTGTGTGTGTGTTGTGTGTGTGTGTGTGTGTGTGTGTGTGTGTGTGTGTGTGTGTGTGTGTGTGTGTGTGTGTGTGTGTGTGTGTTTTCCACAAAAAGCAGGAAATGATGATGAAGGACCGTCTACAGGTAGAATAAATTTGCTTTAAGATCTCAGCGTAGAATTTATAGCGAGGGGATAAAAGATGAAATATTGCCACTGAGAGCTTTTTTTTTTTTGTTGAAAAATTGCTATATTAAGTATTAAGAGCAGCACAGTCACTTCAATGGATATTCAGCAATTAAGAACACACACATTATCACCTCCATCTTCCTGCCCCTGCAGAGGATGAGGATTTATCGTGAGTGATGTGGAAATATATTCAAATAAATCCACTTTGCTGGAGAGTCAAGCCAAGGACTACAGTCTATCCATCATTTGTTCTGGATGGAAGAGAAGAGAAAGAATGAATTGATGAGAGATCTTTAGACCTGAATATGTCTGTGCCATAAAGAGTGATAGAGCAGGACAAAAACAAAAAGGTAGAGGGGAAGATGTAGAGCGGTATAAAGAAAGCAGGGGAATGAAGGAAGGAAGGAAGGAAGAATGGAAGGAAGAAGGAGGGAAAGAAGACTAAATTAATGACTAAATTAAATAAATTAATAAACAAAAAAGACAACATGAAAGGTCAGAAGGTAAGAATAGAAAAAGGAAAGAAAGAGCCATTTATTTATCTTTCCGTATGAATCCTGCTAGTAAGTCTGTGAAACTGCAGATATATCCCGAAGGATTACAGCAGTGCTGTAGATGAGAGGCTGAACTGCAGGAAAGTTATTGTAATAGATCTCAACTGTCAACAGTATTTTCATCTTATCCAAAACTTCCTTCACTGACTCGAACAATATTAATATTAGTGAGTCAATATCAGATATTGGGTGCCTTTCTTTGGCCTACTTGAGAGGATACAATAACTAGGCATAAATCTGATATACTGGAATGGATAACCTATCTATTCAGTAATATTGTGCAACGATGTAATGTGATGACAACCGTGATGACAACGAATACTTTTTAGCATTTTTAGCAGTTACACCTGTTACATGTAGTTACTATAGTAATTACTGTAAATGACATGCAACTAAATTTAACCGCCCCAAGTACATGTAGTTAATTATTATTACTACTTACATGTATAATTACACTGTAACACAGACACCTTAAAAACGAGTGCAACCAAATTCTATCGCTTGTGTCAAAGTTTGACACCCTGCATTGACTCATGGGTAATAATAACTGAAGCATGTCCAGTAGCAGAACAAGAGCCCTGAAGAGTGTGTGTCCATCCTTTGTCATGACACATTAATTTTCCTGCAGCACACACACACACACACACACACACACACACACACACACACACACACACACACACACACACACACACACACACACACACACACACACACACACTCAAGCAGGCCTCACCTATCCAACACCTCCACACCTGTCTGCTCTAATCAGTGCTGTGTGACAGATGTGTGTGCGCATGCGTGTGTGACAGGTAGACAGTGCCGTCACTTCATAAACACATGTTCTTTCCGACACGCTTCACCTCTCTCCAATCCCTCTGTCTGTCCTGTCCTCTCACTCCTAAAATGCCTCCCTGCCTGATGCGATGGAAGCTGACAGTGGATTTCACATTGATCTCCACACACAGACGTGGCTCACGAGGCTTTGATAGGTCCTGCAATCAGCCTTATCATTGCGTTCTTTGACTTCTCTCTCTTATTATCCCTCAAACTCTCCTGCTATATCAGCTATTTTAGACAGTGTGGATATTTGATAAAGCCATAGACGGTTTTTTGTGGTACCTGAATGCCAATTGGACCCTTATACACCAAAAGTTGAAGAGCTCATTGTGCTGCGGGCAAGAGTCAGAATCGTGTGAGTTAGATGCCTGGCTTCCAGCTCATTAGATAGGCTGTGGCTTGAATCTCAAGGGCAGCGTGTCACCGGGGACAGTAGTGCTTTTGTTCCATTACAGAAAGTGTACGAAGGTAAAATAAAAACATTATGTGTCCTGGGGTTTATATTTGTAGTCTTGTACAATATAAAGTGTGGACATGGCTTGTAAAATAACGTGTAAACATACTAGGGCTGCCCCAGACTAAAGATGTTTCTAGTCGACTAGATGTCGTTGATTTCAGCCATTAGTTGACTAATCGCACATTTATATTAATTGAATTACTTAAATATATACTGGAGGGAAACATAATGAGCCTTTACTATATATAGGCGTAATATAGTGCTCTAGCGCACATATAAAGCTAGCCACAAAGCAAAAGTAATGATTATTAATGTGTCGGGGGAAAAATTGCAAGGAGACATTTTAATTATTTATTAATAAACTAGTGTGAGTCAGTGTCAGCTGCAAAGATGAAGTAGAAAATGCTGACTCGCCACGTCTAACGTTTAGTCGACTATTAGGGGGCCGCCCTAAAACATACACACAAGAAAATTAGAGAAAAAATGTAATACTTTGCTATGCGGTTGCTAAGGCGTTGTGAATGGTTGCCAGGTCATTGTTATGTGGTTGCTGCGTTCTGATTATTGTTACAGGGTTAGAGGGTTGTACAAATCCCTGCACTAAGTATAGCAGCTGTATTGTTTACATGCAATACTATCCTTGTATTTCTGAGTAAATATTGAAACAGAAACGCAAGATGTATGCGTGTGTGTTTCTGTACGCATACAATGACACCCTCCAAGTCTGCTGGTGTATTTTAAAGAGGACACACTTCTGTGCGACTGTATTAGCATACCAATAGAGCTCCTGTGCTGCAGAGCGGAGGAGAAAAATTGAATTGGAAGGACAAGGAAGATCAGTGCTGTCGGCTGGAAGCAACTTCATTGGATCAAATATGTGTGCGAGTGTGTGTATATATTTAATAGACGGCTACCTGCGGTGAGCTGGCATGAACGCACTGATTATGCAGAACAGTCTCACCTGGACAAGTAAAAATCTGAAACAAGCACACATATTCATGGGCAAATACTCTAGAACAATAAAAAAAGAACAGAAAAGGGATGGTGAAAATTCTGCCATCAACACACCTTCACCTTTACGACACGAGCATATTTCTTTGCTTCAATACAACCAGGTTTTATCACTACTTTTTTGACTTTCGGGTTATCCAAATCAAATTTGGACATTTTCAAGGTAAACTTCACATGTTAATATGTTAATAAAAATACAAAGGCCAAATTTGTAAGGAACAGAGTTGTGCAAAAATTCAGAATTGAAGAACTGGCTTCCTTTTAATTCATGTTCAATTTAAATTAGTCTTGGAATAACAGAAAGAGGAATGTACTAAAGAACTAGTGCTGGGAAATGAACTGTTGTTCCACCTTGGTCCATAAAAGCTCATTTCTATATGCATCCATCCATTCATCCATCTATCTAAACTTTGTCTTAAAGTTTGCTTTTCTTTGATTAGGAATCTAAACGCATTCTCAATTTAATTCTGAATGGTGCTCAACCCTGTCTCTGCCTCCCGATGTCCATCAGGATGTTTCAGGCTGAATTTATGAGAGACAATGTGTGAGCACTCGCACATGCACATACATGTATGCATGATCACGTCAAAGAATGAAAACATCTGAGGAAGTAAGGTGGAGGACAAGAGAATGAGGGAGTGTGAGAGGAGACAAAGAGACAGAGAGAGAGAGAGAGAGAGAGAGAGAGAGAGAGAGAGAGAGAGAGAGAGAGAGAGAGAGAGAGAGAGAGAGAGAGAGGAGAGAGAGAGAGAGAGAGAGAGAGAGAGGAGAGAGAGAGAGAGAGAGAGACTCTCTGGATGTATCATCAATAACAATCCAGCTCCTTCATCACATAACCCTCACCTGGATCTCGCACTCACACACACAGTGACTTCCTTCACCTGGATCACAGACTTCCCTACTTCCGAGGGCTCTCTCATCTGCTCCCATCATCTCATTACCTGTCACTTTATCAGATCAAGAGTGTATCTGTCTATTTGAGCGCCGCTCCACATGCCACCCTACTGCGTTTATAATTACACCCGAAAATTGTTCCCACCTACAGCCTTTGTCTTCTCTCCAGCTCCCTGCCATCATTCTGCAGTGGAAACGTAACAATGTCAATTATCATTACAACTAACACCTTCACCCCCTCATAAATCATATCTAATCATCAGTCTCTCCCTATATCTCATCAGGAAACTAGACAATAACGTTCTCATTTTGTCCCTTTTCTATCTTTTCTTTGTAGGTATCTAGTACTGACTGATAAAGGGTACTTAAGCGCTGTCTATTCACTCACTGCCATTACTCCAGTCTTCAGTGTCACATGATCCTTCAGAAATCATTCTATATGCTGATTTGCTGCTCAAAAAACATTCTTAGTATTATCAATGTTTTAAAAAAACAGTTGTGCTGCTTAAAATTTGTGTGGATATTTGTGATAAAACACATTTCCAGGATTATTGGATGAAAAGAAAGTTCAAAAGGACAGCATTTATTTAAAATAAAAATCTTTTGTGACATTATAAATGTATTACAGTCACTTTTGCTCAATTTAATGCATCCTTGCCAGTGTTGTGCAAGTTACTTCCAAACTGGAATACATTATATATTACATGTTACTGTTATTTAAAAGTAATTCATTACCTTACAATATTACTGTCTCAGAATTGTAATGCGTTACATTACTCCTGTATTACTTTTGAGTTACTTTCACCAAAATAACTATACAGAAGTAGAACTTAACATTCTAAAATGACTAGGGCTTTAATGATATGCGATATGAAACCGAAATCGCGACACTCAGATCCACGAACCTGCAGAATCGCGACACACCCTTCCAACTCCAAGCGTTATCCATACCGTCCAGATCCAATGCTACCAAATCTTTAAATTACTATTACTATTATTTGAAGTTAACTTAACATTATAAAATACGTAGACCTACACCACAAAACACTTGAGAATAAATTATTTAAAATGTGGGAATTCCAGCGTTATGGACATGGCATTTGCTGTCAAAACTTAAAAAATAAATTCTCAGAAAATGCATTAATACCAAAATATTGAAACGTCTGTTTATCAATAGGCTCCTCCCTGAAAGGAGTCCAGACATTAGAAAAATATCAGTCTACACATGCGTTTTAATTTTATTATTAGGGAAATAGACAGTCATGCGTGACAAAAATAAATCTTTAACTTTTAGGAGGCAACGATTTTTGTTGTTGTAATTTTGTGAATTACACAGCGCAAATTGGATGAAGAAGGGTTGGCTCTCCACAGAACATAAAATATAAATTTTATTTTATTTTTCGTGTTCGCATTTATGAGGAAAAAACAATTTTACAGAAGTGACAGTTCTTCGTCATGGACGCGAGCGCTCTGAAGCGGCGCTAAAATACTGCTTTACAACTTTCACAAAGACCTTACACAGAAGACACAAAGCCTTTCTTTAAAGTGAATTTCGTTTTGTATTAATTGTATCTTAATTTTGCCTGGATTTTATAAATGAGAAGTAGGCTAAATATAGCAGACAATTATAAATAATCAAGACACGGAGGACAATTCACTCATAAATGAACCAAAACTCAGTGTATAAGGTAGCCTATTCACGGACCTGAAAAATATATCTATGTTGAAATGTCTACGTGTACAGAACAATTCAAAACGAAAGAAAACAGACTGCGCTTATGAAATTAAATTGTGCATTTCTCTCTGGTGCACTAGCCTACTGCGAAGATCGCGAGTCAGCATCGTCAACTTCGTCTTGACTATTAAAAAACAATTAAAATGTCTCCTTGCTATATTTGACATATTCATAATCATTGCTTTTGCCGGTTCTTGACAGCTTTTAGGTGCTTTATCGCCAGCGCCGCCGCCCTTAAATGAACGCGTCACCACCGCATCAAAAACATGATTGCGTGATGAAAACATGAAAAATACCACATAAACACAGCCTAACTGTTTAGAAAGAAAACACAGAACGAATAGCCTAATGCGCATACGTCCATCTCGCGCAGTCTTCTTCATGCCATATTCACCATTAAGGCTTTAGCCGCTTTTCCACTGGCCAGCACGAGCACAGAGGCCGAGATCATACCTCACGGCACTCCTGTAAGAAATAAATCGCTATACAAATATATCAGACGCTGCCATATAGTTTTTATTAACAGACTTGGACACCACACGCGGTATTGACTGACCACGAACAGGTAATTTAGCCTACTTTCATTTTTCACTCATTAATGTCTCGCGGTCTTGCTGTGTATTATTATTATTTATTTTTTTACAATTAAAACTAAAAGTCTGTTGTAACTTGTAACGCAAGCCTTACTGAACATGTACCGAGTAAAATATTACTGAAAATTGATTAGTAATGCCTTACACTACTGCGTTACAGCAAAAAGTAATATGTTACTGTAATGCATTACTTTTGTAACGCGTTACTCCCAACACTGATCCTTGCTGAATAAAAAAAAAAAAATTCTTCAAAAAAATAAAAGATCTTATGGACCTCAAACCTTTGAATGGCAGTGTATTATACGAATATTGGTGTATACAGGCATTTACAATCAACACTAACTTCAACATAAAAGCTGTGTGTATTGTTTTTTGAGTTATGTTATTTCATGTTATGTAAATTAATTTCTAAATAAAGGCTTGTTAAAATTAAACTCAAAAGCATTATGCAAATATTACACAAGCCTCTGGGAATTCAGTTAATTTCAAATAATTATTACATTAAATACAGTATATAATATAAAAAAAATAGTGGTTTAACCACTAATAACACACAGCTCCCGCATTTACAGTAAGAAACTTAGATGCTTTAGGTGTGACATCCAATGAAACAAACAGAATGGGCACTTTATTGTAGTAAAGTTTCCCTTGTAGAATGAGAGAAACATTGAATAGCAACAACCAGAAACTAATATGTTACTGCTAAACTCTCCAAACATTGATCTATTACATTGCTCATTTCATCGTATTGTGTACAGTATACAGACACTTACCAGCACATTTGGTCCGAGTGATGAGGGGTGGTCCCGGTGGCCCAGTGCCCCCCTCCCCAGGCCGGGTCAGAAGAACTTTAATCTCATACTCCACATCTGGGTCCAGATGCCAGAGCTTGTAAGTCGGCGCATCCACGACGTGCGTCTCGGCCCAGTTCCCAGTGGTGGTGCGGTACTCCACCTCTTTCAGGATGATGGGGCCATCGCCGATGATGGAGTTGGCGTTTGGTTTGATCCACAAATAGGTGGCGCCAACTGCAAGAAGCTCAGGAGGAGCAATAGGTGTGGGGGGTGCTGAAGAAGAAGAAGAAAGAAAGTTTACATCAGGTGATCTTTAATTATCACCACACAACCAATTTTCATACATCAGCATCATAGAATGGCAAGTATTTTTGCCATGTTATAATTATGCAACCTTCATGTCCTTCTGGGAAGTTCCTACTTATAAATTATTGAATTTTGATAGATTCTCTTCTTTTTGCTCTTTACATCGAAAAGCTTTTTAGCACTAGTGCAAAAAATGAAGAGCAAAAGATGTGCATTCGATCTATAATCCATATTTTATCCGTATTTTTGATTATTCTTCATCAATAGCACACAAAACGCTTACAATCTAATGCAAGCTATTATGAGCAGCAATACCAAACAGCTTTAATATATGAACAAATCCATATTTAAAGAACTAAAGTGACTGCACTAATGTTCATCACGGGCAATCATTTTTCAGCAAATTTAAAAAGTTGTTGAAAGAGCAATTAAGGGCTGTAGCAAGTAATCTTCACTATTACACTGTATTCAGCCATCATTTCATTTGCTTTTGTAGTGCAAAATGGCGAGAGGAAAATGAAGGCTGGAATTACAGTGAAGCGTGCGGCCGAAGCTTTGGAGCTCATTAAGGGATATCACACAGACTTGCTTGGCCGGCAGAATTGTTAGAATAAATGGAATGAAACGTTTCCTGGAATCCCAGTTGAGAAGGTGGGCTATAGCTTTTCCCTAAACACTTAGCTAAGCTCTCTCTCTTCTTCTCTCTCTCTCCATCGCTTCTAACCCACTCACATTAAATCCACTGGAGACAGCTTATGGCTTGCACTGCATTAACTTCCTGTCTCTGCCCGTCTCTTCCTTCTTTCTCTCTCCGCCGTTGAGCACCTCATATTTACCCTCAAACCGGTGAAAGGTAAACAATACTTCTTTGTTTCTTGCCTCCTTCATTCCATCCTGCTTTGACTTCTTCATTACCTCCTTATGCTCTTTTCCTTCATCTTTCCTTCCTTCCTCCTCCTAGTTTCCTTCCTCCTTTCTTTCCTTTCTTACTTCGTACCTTCCTTCCACTTTTTGTTGTCCTCCTACTTCCCTTATCCCTTCTTCCTTCATACATTTCTTCTTTACTTTCTTTCTGTCTCTTTTTTCTTCATTTCTTTTCTCATTTTCCTTCATTTAATCATTTCCTTTCTCCCATTAATTTTCCTTTTTTCTTCACTCGTTCATTTATTTTCACCATGTTTCTGTCATTCATTCATCCTTACTTTCTTATTTCTTCTTCATGTTTCCCTTTTTCTTCCTTCCTCATTTCTCTCTTTTTTCTTCCCCTTCTTCCTCACCTCTTTTTATCCTATGTTCTTGTTTTCCTTCCTTACTCGATTTCCTTCTTCCATTCTCACTTTTTTCTTCCTTCCATTCTCCATTTTTAACCTTCCATCTTGTCATGATATGAGGCAAACATGGGTCCTGGTCTTGATTAAAGAGGGTTTTCTTCGGCTAGTCCAGAATAGCATGAGCTATGCATTCGACTTCCTCTATAACAGCAATCCCCCAAACTACGGTAGCTTAACATGGACAAACGACAATCTCACAACACATCTTTTTAACTTTCTCCATTTTTTCTTTAATCATTTTCTCCTTTCTTGCATTTTTCCTTTCTTTCTTCTTTTCTCCATTTTTCTTCTTCCTTTCTCCCCTTCTCCCTTTTTCTTCCTTTCCCTCTTCATTTATCCCTTTTCTTCTTTTATTCCGTACTTTTATCTTCCTTCCTTTCTCATTCCTTCAAAATCATTCCTTCCTTCCTTTTACAGGCTTGTTTATTTCAAGTAAATAAAAGAACCCTAGCAACCACAAAGTGATGCCCTGGCAACCTCTTAGAACACCTTAGTAATGACATGGCAACCAGCCAGCCACCCAAACTAACATTTTATTCATGAAATGTAACATTTCAATTAGTTATTGTTTCCAAATTCATATTATATGTCCCTGATGTAACAAAAGAAAAACTGAAAAAGTTTTCATTTATTTGATTGATTACTTTTGTTTTACTTCTCAGTTCCTGGCTTCCATCTTCTACTCGTCTTCTTGGCACTCTCTCTCTCAGCAGGAGAGGGGGCAGACAGACACTAATCCAGGGTTAGAGGTGAGTAGCAGTGCATGAAGGGTTCATCTAAGCATGGAAGAGCCACCCAGGCCCACTCTAATGAGAGGCTGCTGTCTCTACTGTGCCATGTAATCAACTGAGCCAGATTACCAAAGCCCATTTACCCACAGCTGATAACCACTGACTCCCTCAGCTGCCCGGAAAGGATACGCTCTGACTCGGAGAAGAGAGTTTATACGTGACCCGTCAACCTCCGAAGCTTAAGAGCGTTTAGTGCTTGAAATGAAAATGAAGGTGGGAGAAAATAAAAACTATAACAGGAAGGTAGGTGGAATAATAAAAAGTAAACAGAGATTACCTAAAAAAAAGACAAGAAACGAGAAAAACTTTGTACTTTTAGCCTATTTTATTGTCTTAGAAGACTAATATACATGTAATACTGAAGCACAGGTGTTTTAAGCATATGGTTCAAAATCCCTAACCTAACCATAAGCTATAATTTGCTTTAGTAAGCCCCAGTAATAATGACTGCAAAACATATCCTCAACACTTTGGTGTGAAATGAGATATTGCTCATGGACAATGTCTTATTTATCATATGAATGAACTCCAGCGTGTTGTTCATCAAGGTAGCTGTCACATCTAAATTGCAATTTTGAAATAGTGCCTTTGTTCAAACCATTAATAAACGTCCATCGTTTAATGCACTTTCAGCAGTCTTTATGTCAGCACATTGTCCTGGCGTGGGCATTTATGGTCCTGCAGTTGATAAACTCAGCGATTAGTGGAGTGTTTTTGGATTGCACATTTATGATTGCAGCTGGATTGAAATGAGCTTTGGATGCTGTTGATGACTGGCTGAATCTTGATGATTGCTTGTTGATGATTGGCTGAGTGTTATTGTGCTCTGGATGACTGACAAGCTATTTTGAGCTTCCAGCCCTGATGATGTGTATATATAATGTGGTTGTTGATTAGCACAGTGGATAGAGAGATCAACAGATGTTCAATATGGGAATGTTAAAACATTTGATGTCTGTTACATACTTTGCAGTGCCATTCAGGTCACTTATTGCTTATAGGAAGCAACAGTTTTGACAAAGAAATCAAATATTTTAGTATCATGACAAACAGCAACTAATAGTTGAAAGTGCAAGAAGATAGAAAGGGAGTGCTTGTATACGTTGGCAGAAAAAAAAAGCAAATATACGAATGACACAAAGGCTTCAGTTCAGTTCATTTCAGCTACTTTTTAAATTCTCCAGTTCTGATGTCAGTAAATTATCTCAAATAGTATGATTCACGCAAGATGAGAATAACTAAGGAAATATGCTAAGATCAGACAGACTAGACACACACAGTATGGATACAGATAACAAAAGAAGCATTACCCATTCACCAGGGGTCCCTTTCACTCCAGGAAAACCCATTTCCTACAGACATAAGAGGTTTCCTGCACACACTATTTACTATTTCAAGTGTAGAAGTTCATGTGCGTGAGAGAGCACAATCCTAAACACTCTCTCACATCTTTTCTTATCAAATTCCCTTTACGTAAAGTTCATTCCCATTTCCACTCATACTTTGCCATACGTTCAGGAATATAAGCAGCAATGTGGTTATTGGATTCGGCTCGAAGCCCCCGCGCAGGTGTGTTTGTGTCCATGTGGCCGAACACCCCTGTAATTTTATCCTTTATCACCTGGCGTCCGCAGGGAGGTTTTAAAACCAGCTGGATTTGTGAGAAATCTCCAGAAATCCCAGCCCGCTATCTGATCAAAGCCCACCGGGTCTGTCTGATAGCGGAGCTGGGGGAGAGAGAGATGAGCTCCACCGTCAAATGGGAATTTGTAGCTGTGAAACAACAATAATTGCAATCTGGGTTTTCACCTGTCGGAACAACCAATTCAACAGAGACCAAGAGCCAAGAAATAGATAGAGAATATGGCCACAGTATGAGAAAGTTAGATTTAACCTATAAATCTGTATAGGTACAGTGTTTATTCATATCCAAATTTCATCTGATGCATAAAATGATGCATATGCATGTATGCGCAGGTGTTTTGTTGGAAATGTGACAATGAAATTATACATATTCCTGGTCTTATTGTGAATAATTCATTGGTGCACAAAAAACACACATATAGGCTATATATATGTTTAATATGTTTTATCGGAAATACAGCACAAACAGAAATATTGTGAAACAGTATAATTATATAAAAATATAATATATATATCATATTATTTTGATCACTTTTGATCAAATGAATGCATAGCTGAATAAAATTGTTAATTTATTAAAACAAAATCTTAATGACCCCATAGATAAAATAGTCAGAAAGCTATTTTTTTGTCAGTTATATCACCCATCTCTATAACACAAACACACACAAACCTTAAACCTCAATTTAGCATCATATCAGGCTCTTCCACATGAATTGTTGCTTTTATCATTGAAAAACACGTCCAATATTTTGTACAACAACCAACATCCGATATCATTTAATTAAAGAATTGCATGAAATTATGCCCAAAAAAAACCACCAAACTCTCAATAGGACTAGCAAGCTCTCTGCACACCTATACATCAGACCTCAGCACCCACAAAGATCCTCCATCCTCCATACCTGCAGTCTCATGGGAAACACTTCTGAGTGACTTACACCGTTGTTTCGTCTCATTCACTTTATTGTTTGGATCAAACCTCGGAAGAATGGCTCTGGGGAACCAGACGAGAGATGCTGCCTGTGCCTTTGACCTGACCCTTATCCCTTGATGCAGTCTCTCTTTGGAGCTTTGATTCTCTTTGTCAGGGCGAGGAACTACATTTCCCCTTTTTTCTTCCTTCCATCTAAAAACTAATTCCCTTCTATTTTTTTTTTTAGTTGTGCATTGGTGTTAGAAAGGTTTCTGTTGAATGCCCTTGCAGAATGCTTTAATCAAAGCACCATATTGAGCATTGTGGAAGAGCAGAGAACAAGAGAAATACAGGGGAAGAACGCTGTAAACATACAAGCGCAAGTAAGAACAGCGTGAGGTGAGTGAAGGCTCTTCAAACCTCTTTCTGAAGAAGTACATTCAGGTCTGGACAAATAAAAGCAATGCACGGGGAACGTATGACAAGAGAGGGAGAGAGTGAAAATAAGGGAGGAGGCGTCTTTCGCTAGACTGAATTCACAAACCCGGCGCTGTTCAAAGGCGGCATGCTGAGGACACCTGTGCATAAAATTCAAAATTCAGCTCTAAAAACATCTCTGGACTCAGTGAGACGTAAATCACACTTGCACACACAATCTCTGTTCCAAACCCTAGTGAGCTGCCTTACTGTCTACTGCCTTCAGGGGCCGAAACGGAGACTCATAAGGCCTGAAACGTATACAAACACAGACCTGAAATACAACACTGACTGCAGAAGACAATTCACATTATTTTTCAATCAAATCAGATAAAGAATTGTGTTGATGCAATTGCATATTTGTATAGAGCATGTTTTGGGACTGGTGACCGATTTGAACTGCTCTGCAAAGGTATAATAACTACACAAACAGCACTGCTTATGTGAAGGACACTATTAAACTTTACTTACAACAGATTCCATGACCTTGTGATATGCAAAGCTGAGGATGCAATACTCTAATATGCAGAGGTGGAAAGTAACGAATTACATTTACTCGCGTTACTGTAATTGAGTAGTTTTTTTGTGTACTTCTACTTTTTTAAGTAGTTTTTAAAATCTGTAATTTTACTTTTACTTAAGTATGTTTTGTTTGAAGTATTGTAATTCGCTACATTTTAAAACATATCCGTTACTGAGTAAAAAAAAAAAAAAAAATACAAAAAAAATATGCTTTTGATGAAAACATCGCGCTCCGGAAACTACAGCATTGATGATTGAGGGCGGGAGAACAGACGCGCTAAAATCACAACACAATATGGAGAAGGTGACGGACAAGACAGACAGTGATGCAGACCCAGCTGAACGCGAAATGCTGTCGAAATTTCACTCGCACACATACCGGTATGTGAAGCCCTGGTCAGGGAATACTTTGGATAGAGAAAAAAATGGAGTTTAAAGTATAATGCGGATGTCACGTAAAACAATTAAGCAAACTGGTAGATGTATGGATGAATAAATCGAAAGCTGTACAATAAATCAAATCGCGACATGATCTGTGAATATTAAAGCACAAAAGACTGCTATGTAAATATATAATCTGCTTGTTCTGCGTGTCTCTGTGTGAATGAGCTGTGCTGTTTTGTTTTGTTTACTTACTGCATACTCAAGTACGCGACGCGCTCATGCCGTTTTCAGCATCTCACAAACAATACGAGGACATGAATGAACATTTCCAGAGCTGCTCTGAGAGAACTCCTAATGAGCATTTTCATAATTTTATTTGAGAAAAAACATTGTCAAATACACTCTGAAACAGGACTTAACAACCCGTCAAAATAAAAGTTCGGTTTTACTAGAAGAAATTATATATTACTATTTTAGGCCTACAATAGAATGTAGGCTACCTACTTCTCATATAATAATATTAACAACAACAATAATAATACTACAATTTATTTAAACATTATTTAAGGAATATATATTATTTGTCCATGGTTTGAGTAAATCTGTTTTGTACTTTGCCAAAAACTAAAAGGATAAAACGTTTGCTAAACTTTTATTTGATTACCACTGTTTTTGATAATATATGTATTAAATCATAAAAAGAAAAAAAATCTGAATAAGAAACATTTCATAGAACTCTATTTTTAAACATTTTAATAAGTTAATGATAAAAATAAGGTTCATAAAATCTAATTCATAATCAATTGTTCAATAAAACATATCTAATCAACTAATTTCAATAAATTATTGAAATTAGTTGATTAGATATGTTTTATTAAACAAATGTTTCATTTATTTAACTGTCATTTTAACTGATGATAATAGTAACCATAATTTAATAATACAGTTTATATAAAGCGTGATATTTTCTGAGACGTCTATCATACTGTTAAACTCTCATACATGAACTCTCAGAGAGTCCCCCACCACACCCCCGCTGTTAAAGTTACTCAGGTACTTTTACTCTGAGTACATTTTAAACGAGCTACTTTTTACTTTTACTTGAGTAGATTTTTAGACCGGTACTTTTACTTGTAATTAAGTAAAATTTTATTGAAGTAATGGTACTTTTACTTGAGTAGAAAATTTTTGTACTCTTTCCACCTCTGCTAATATGCATAAAAAGATTTTCTAGACTTGAACACTATCTTGAAATAACTTCTTCATTGAGGGGCCATTTACACTACACAGTTTTCAACTAAAAACGGAAAACATATTATGCATTTTGGCCGTTCATGTAGGCCTACATGAAAACAACGTTTTGGGGGGCTAAAAAACAAACTTAAAAAAAACAAACAAAAAAAAAAGTGCAAGTTTTTGAAAACGATAACGTTACCATCTCCATGTAAATTACAAAAACACAAATTTGTGAAACCGGTGATGTCATGTCCATTGGTATTATGTGTTCAGTCTACTGTATGTGCGTAGTGTTTCTTTACAAAGTGAAATCGCCAACTACTGGCCTGGCATAACAATGTTTTTAGTCGTTTTCCCATTTTGACAATGCTGTCGCCTGTACACGAAAAACACAAACCTTTCCAGTTTTAGTACATCGCAGTTGTGTAAACGTACCCTTAGATTATCAAAGTATATGCATAATGCTTATTTTTTTCTAAAGTCAGCTCACTTTGCAGCCATCTTGGCTATTTTCTACTTATGTAATATGCAAGAAAGTTTTTCCCAACATATGTTAAACTGTTCACCAGGTTCACTTATTTTGTTTTATTAAAAATAAGTTAAGCAATAACATCTGACAACAATAGTAGGCCTATAATAAATTATTCTTAAATGACTGTAGAGAAAACATAGGCTCTTTTAATTGAAAGCAATAACTTCCAATTTATTATTATACAATAGGTCTTTCTTATACTCTCTCTGCTGCCTTTGTATCGGTAGCTCACCTATGATGACTTAAAATGCTATCTAGGTAGGCAGTTCACTAGGTTTTTGGAACAGAACTACTGTATTCCTATGACATGGAGATTCTTTGAAAGAGCTATGTATTTCAATGCATATACTGTATGCTGCGTATACTTTGAAATCTGGGGTACTTGGAGAGCAGTGCATCAAACTAAATAAATAAATATTCACACAGACAAATAAAGTGGCTGCGAGTGTTTGAAGTGCTAACTCCTCGGCTCCTGCTTATCTGGGCTGTAGTATTACTGCGCTCTAATCCATCTCTGTAGTGAAGCCCACTCTACGGACACACACACAGACTTCTAAAATCCTTCACCAATACTTCTCTCTGTCGGTGTGTAAATAACTCAGTGTATCACCATCACCATCATCACACACATAAACACCTCTCTCAAAACATGCACACAGACCAGCGATGTTGGCAGACAGAATTGTGTTGAAACTCTATATGATGACGCTGTATTTCTATCCAATATCCTGAAACCACACACGAGCTCTGTTCCAAAACCTAGTGAGCTACCTACTTAGACAGCTGCCTAACATGGCAGCTCATAAATAATTGATGTGGAACGCTCTACATAGGCTGGAAATCAGTACGCACGTCCCAAACAAACACACAAGAGATGTGACTCACAATTAATTCCAATATTGTGATATTAGCATTGAGAGTATTAGCTTAATGTTTTATAATATTTTAATACGCATAAAAAAATGAACATATATGGTTTTTAATTAGATTGAGCTCTTTTTTTATTGATACTTTGCAATACTGAATAAAATATAATTATAATATTAAATTTATGTATATGTATATTACATGTAGCCTACATTTTTACATTTTGGATGAATTTAGATTATCTTGTCACAAGATTTAAATAATAATTATTTTCAAGATCCTTTTTTGTTGGATTATTACATTTTTGGTACGAAATGTAAAAACAAACAAACAAACAAACAAAAACCTTGAGCATACTGTTTTAAATGCATGCTTTGGAACACACAAACTGTATACGGCAACTAATTGGATTGAACAGTATAATTAACAAATAAAACAAAATAATAGTGCAATGCAATGCAATGCAATGCAATGCAATGCAATGCAATAAAATAAAATAAAATAAAATAAAATAAAATAAAATAAAATAAAATAAAATAAAATAAAATAAAATAAAATAAAATAAATACCAACTTGAACGAGAGGACAGGAAGTGATTGGGAACAGAAATTGATAAAACACAGTATAAAATTTCAATTATTTAAAAGCAGTGTTTCATTAGTTCATTATTATTTATTTACTCAACGTGCACTATTGTTACTTTCATTTATTTTACACTGCTTTAGCAATCAAAAATAAATCTTATTCATATGCAGTGTCTGTGTCAATTCAATTAAATGGCAATAAAAAGAAATCAAAAAGGAATTGAGAAAAATTCTGCAGTCTACTGCATGCTTTTACAGTAGGTTAATATTCCATACATGTCCTTCATCAACAACACGGACATCATACCAAACAAGAGACTACAGAGAATCGATCCAGAATACGCCATGGAGTACAGTCCCACATTACAGCTGTCACCTGTCATTAGCACCTCTACCTGAGGCCATCCCTCTGTCTATGAATGCATTAGCTATATCAACACTATATTATTCTCTTTCATTCACCCTCACATGAAAGGTCCAACGCTGACCAGCAGCATATCAATAAGGCCATACTGGACAGAGCTTGCTATTATTCTGCTGATGTGAGTCAGTGGGGAGAGTGTGGTGTGGAGGGCCCTGAGGGCTCATGTCTTGTCAGAGGCAGAAAGGGGTTTCATGAACCATGGGGACGCCAAGACATGCATACAAACTAGCCTAGCGCATACTGCCTCTGTCACATCGTGAGGTTACAGCGCACAGGCCCGGGATTCAACGAGAGATGGTGAACCTTCAAGAAGAGGAGTTAATTTCTACATTAGAATACTGCAGATTTTTATAAATATATGGTAATTGCATTCATTTTGTATGATTAATGATGAACAAGATAAAACAGTTCACTCCAAAATCCCCATTTAATCTATAGATTTGTGCAAATGGTTAAAAAGCATGCCTACCTGTGCAAACGTAACTATACTTTCTCCCAGAATGAACTAAAACTCTTCTTTCTCCCACATCTCTGACACTGTGATGCAAATGTGTATAAATGGGCTAATAAGGCACAGAGGGTTTTGGGTTAAAATTGCATCAGGGTGAGATTGAGAGGACATGAGAGAGTGAAAAGCGACTGTCAGAAAGAATATTACTTAACACAGATTAGCATACATTAAATATGAAAAACGGGAGAGGTTTGACACCACATAGGCTTGAAGTAGAGATAAGAAAAGCGAAACGGAAGAGAAAAAAGGAAATAAAGATGATAATGCAGGCGGTAGAAAATTATTGTACGTCCAAATGTGTCTGAGACAGAAACCAAGAGTAATGACAGGATAGTGTTGCCTCGGAAAATCTCAAAAGACTCAATTGTTTCAATGAAGACAAAGAAAGGTCTTACCCTCGAAAAAAAAACCTAAGTTTATTCCATTGTTTCTGTAATCAAAACGTCCAGCTGGTCAAGCAAGAGCAGAAAAGGGTCGACGGGCCACATGTCAAGATGCATTAATTAACAACAGTTTGATGGTCTTTCGTAGGGAAAACAGGGCAGCCTGATGGAAAAAGGAGGGGGAGAGGATAACCCCTTAGTAAACATGAACGACTAATGAATGTATGCAGTTATATTTGTTCATGTTTAAAAAAAGGTCTAATAATAAAATATCAAAGTCAGTCCTGATGGACAAAGGGACTGTTGGAATGGGGCGGTACTGTCTTGCAAGACATGCAAGTCTAGTAATACTGAGAGTTCCTTGATATGGCCGCAAATGTGTGTCATATCGTGAGTTATAGCTCCTAAGGTAAGACAGGATAGCTGAGCGACCTTGGGCGGTGGTGTGGTGGTGGTATGCGTGTAGCAACGAACATGGATTAAAGCACCGTACTATTAGTGATTGAGCATCCATAGCATGAACAGAGAAATCTCTGTGGCCAACTAAATGAGAGCTTGCTGAGTGATGCTGAGAAAACATATCAAGAAAGGGGCACACCATGCACAGCTTTACAGGGAAACAATTTACAAAGCAAATCCCTAAGGAGCAAACAAACAAAATTAAAACAGCCAAAAATGAGAAAAAAAAATTTTTCCATGGTCAACCACAACAACATTCCCAATATCACATTACTTACACACTCTCTGTCTGTCTTTCTCTATCTGTCTCTCTCCTTGCCATCAGCCGGTGGTTATTAATGATCCCTGCACCGTTCTGTGAGCACCCCATTTATAAAACTCACCGTTTTAATCTCTCTCAGTGTGTTACTCCTCTGCGCTCCCTCAGCCTCCAAACACACTCATACATTCAGTGGCTGACACATTTCTGGAGGATTGAGAATGCAATGGCTAGTACTTACAGTTCAGGCACCTGCCCAAAACTGAGCACACTTCCTCATATTTACACACCATCCCTCTCTCTCTCTCTTTCTGTCAGATGCTTACCCAGTTATACAACTCATCCACAATGTTCCTTAAAGTCTTTTATGGTTTCCCTGCTTGGGTTAGGGTTAGGATTAGGGTTAGCCCTGACCCCATTTTTCCCTCTGCACATTAAAAATTAGCTGTGTTAAGATCCTATAAAATGACTCATTTAAAATTAATAAATTCAAATTTTAAAATTATGAAAAAAAAAGATTTGCCAGTTTATTTTAACATTATCAGATATCTTCTAATGCTACCATTCAAAAGCTTGTTGTCAATAGCTTTTTTTACAGTAAGAAATTACTTTTTTTTTCAGAAAGAAAGATTTTAAATTGATCGAAACTGACAGTAAAGACAGTCTTTTTGAAATAAATGCTATTCCTGTGAACTTTTTACAGAATTTTTACAGTTTAAAAAAAAATTGGGATATTTCACCCAAAAACAAAATTCACCCAAAAAATCCCCAAATGTGTGTGTGTTTTTCTTTAGTAGAACAGTAAAGATGATGTTTAGCTGAAACCGTGGTCATCTGTGATTCATATAATGCAAGTCAGTCACTTCAAGAGTCACAAAACATATACAGGCAAAACAGAATTAAAGGGTACCTATTATGGCATTTAAAATGTTCCTAATATTGTTCTTGGAGTCCCCAACAACAGTTTTACAAGCATGCAATGACAAAAAACACTTTTGTTGTCTTATAATATGCATTTATTTTTACCTGATTTGCTCACCGACTCCCAAATGAATCGTTTAGCGAGTCATTTTTCCAAACCCCGCCTTTGCGTGACGCTAATCTGTGGTGATATGTTAGACACCCAGCCGACGGGGTGTCATTGGTTGTTGCGCTAGATCTTACCCAGATACAACAGTGCTATTTTCTGATTGCTAACAACACCAGACAAACAACACCCGAGGAGACCAGGTTGCCAGTCTGCACAACAAAACCAGCCCAATTGCTCATCAAACTACCCAATCACGGCCATAAATATCAAATAGCGTTCCCGGTGTTTCTCAAAACAACCCAGTGGATAAAAACAATCGCGTTCCCAGCGTGTTCCTCAAAACAACCATGCCAGGATAAACAATCGGCATACGACTCTCACAAACAACCCGAAAATGAGGAGGGCCGGCTTGAATCGCCGTTGTTCCTTCACAGTGAGTGAGTTTTGGGCACTGCGGCATATTAAATATATTACAAATAGTTTTTCAGCGTGAGAAATACAATGTGTGGCCGGAGAGCGTGACAAAAGACCGAAATGAGTGACTGTCACGCTCAATGCGTGATGCGTGACACTCGAGAGCCCTGTGACAACTCCATTAACAACGACAAACACTTCACATATTTCAATACAATTGACATTGAAGACCTAAGTTAGCTGCTAGAAGCTGCGCTGTGCCTGTGCGTACACAACACACAAAATAATTATAGAACATGATACAAACATAAAAGCAACAGCCTACTTACAGATTGTGATTCGGAGAAGGAATCTGATCCAAATAAACTCGGTACTGAACCTCCCTCCTTCAGTATCAGCCGGCTCGCAAATTCATACTTTATAGCATTTAGGTTTGTGAAGCAATCATCTTCAAAATGACGCGAACACAGAACAAGTTCGGGCTATAATACTTCTGTGGTATAGTTATGAACTGTAGCCACTGTCTTCAAATGCTCCTCACTGGGCAGATGAAAAAAGTTTGCTTTTGCGTCGCACTTCAAAACACAGCAGCGTCTCGTCGACATGATGTTTTCCCTGGTGTCTCCTAATGCAATGAGTGGGCGTATCTTATTCAAATAACTTGGACAAGTGACGTACGAAAGTGCATCGTTCGTCTATCGATTCATATCAACGACTCAGAGTCGACTCTTACTTTTGAGAGATAATAACTTTGTATACGGTGAACTTTCATATTTAAAACTTTGCAGGATGTTTTCGTTCACTTAGATCTATGTTACACACTACATGAAAGGTAATTTTCAAAATTCCATGATAGGTACCCTTTAATACCCGTGGCTCCTGACGATACTTTGAGGTCTTATGAAGCAAAACAATCAGTCTGTGCAAAAAACTGAACATCATTTACAACATTATTACCTGTAATCCACAGCCTGGGCAAACAGTCCTGCAGCGCGAGTTTCCTGAAGCAGTATATGCAGGAACTCAAACGCTGGGAATCCGTGAAAAGTCAATCTTCCCGATTGGGATCGCGCAAGCCAACATAATCTTGGCATCCAGGATAAGCACAACTAAGTGCCATTTTGATGACTAATACAATACACGTGTCCACACGTGTAAACAAACACAGCGTCAGCTCACATGTGAGATTCTCCGCGCATGTGTGATAATGTTCAGTAATAATGTTGGAAATAATGTTCAGTTTTTTGCACAGACTGATTGTTTCACTTCAGAAAACCTCAATGTATCGTCAGGAGCCAAGTTTATTCATTATGTTTTGCCTGTACTGTATGTTTTTTTGACTCTTGAAGTAATGGTAGCCATTAACTTGCACTATATGAATCACCAATGACCACGGTTTCTGCTAAACATGTTCTTTACTGTTCTACTGAAGAGAAAAAGACACCTACATCTTGGATAGTAAAACTTCATTTTTGGGGGGACCATCACTTTAAGCTTTTTCAACACTGACAATTATAAGAAATGTTTCTTGAGCAGCAAATCAGCATATTAGAATGATTTTTGAAGGATCATGTGACACTGAAAACTGCAGTCTTTGCCATCAAATAATAATAAATTACATTTTAAAACATATTAAAACAACAAACATTTACTATAAATTGTAATAATATTTCACTTTATTACTGTTTTTAACTTTGGTAAAAAGAGACTTCTTTTAAAAAAACTATACCAAACTCAAACTTTTGAACTTTAAAAAAAACAATTCAACAAATGTTGTGATATTCGTGCCAAAACAAGAAAAAAAAACTATTTGCTTACTGGCTAAGAAAAAAGAAAAAGAAAAAATGTTTTGCCAATGAGTCAGGGATGATTTTACTTCTCCAGTAAATGTATCTTGCATTAAGGATGTTATTTTTTTGCAAGTCCACTTAGTCTTAATTTCTTCGGGTCAAGCTTTTGGCCCTTCCAGCTCAGCTAACATTGAAAGTTATGCCCCCAGCAAGTTCTCTTCATTAATTGTCAGTGTCTGGCTGGAATGGTGCCACTCATGCCATCCACGCTGCCCCCATCCTCTCTCCCTGGACTAAATCCCTGGCACTGCATGCATTAATTAATGCATATTTCATTTAGCATGCCTGTGCTGTGCAGCATATTGCTTCGCGCACTCTATTCATTTCCCCAGGGAAATGATGTTATACATCACCCCTCTGCTGGCTCTTCTAATCACACACATATCCAGACGCATCCACACACCATTCCCAGGATGACACTGGAACCTCTGAGCACCTGAGGCGCTCACAGCCTGAGGGATATTGCCCCATTGCAAAACACCCATCCCAGGACATGCTCAGAAAGGCCAGATGGCAGCGATCGCTGGCAAAGAAAGCAACAAACACACGCCGCTCGAGAAATCATGCATGCAGCCACTATAAGTGACACCTCTGTTAGCTTCTATATTTGGCATGTTAAAGATGCATACTAATTGTCACAGGTTAACCTGGTGACTCTATAAACTTGGACTTACAAACATACACCCATTTCACTGTTACTGTGCATTGCCGGCAATATTAACAACTGTGTACACATCAGGAAGGTGTTATGGATGTTTTTGTTTGTTCAGTCTAAAGTTTGTTACTGCTGTGTTTTGTTATAGTTTTCAACTCTTTATAGTTTTCTTAAAGTTTGTCATTATCTTTCTAAAAGAACAGAATGCCACAACACACAATAATTTATAGGATAATTACCTTTATTTTTTCCCATATTTTTCACAAACCTTATTGCAGTTAAACTTCCCGGTTCACACTCTGTACAACCAAACCCATAATCCAGGTTAAACTGATTTTTAAAGCAACAGCCACATCACTTCCTGTGGAAGATACCATTTTAGTGTGATGTCAGAGGAGGGGGAATTTGGAAACAGTTGTGTTTACCATATAATTTGTTGTTAAACTCTCTCTCTGTTAATGGTTGCTGTTTTAGCTGTTTGGAAGGTTTAAGTGTTGTGTTGGGTGTTTATATTATTTAAATTGATTGTTACAAACGTAGTAGTTGTACCTGTGGTTGGTATGCCCTATAGGCGGGGCTTCAGCCTATAAATAGACTTGCTGGTTGAAACGATTTCAGTTCTGATTGTGAACTCAGAGAAATCAAACACTGAACAGTGTTGTGAACATTGGGCCATTTGGTTTAGCCAAAATTAGCACATTGTTGCAGTTTTCTTTTCTTTTTGTACAGTTTTTATTTATTTTTGTTTTCTCCTGCACTGTAAATATTTCTAGCACCTTCCAATAAACCACCATTTTGGATTTTGCATCAACTTTTTTTGTACAGCACGTCATTTCCCTTTTCCACTCCAACTGGTTGGCTTCCCAACACTAATACTACAAAGATGGGTCATTACTGTGCAGAAAATAGCCAATATATGCAAGTGATAATACTCTAATTCAATACACAATTTCACATACTAAACTACTGTATATTAGTTGGTAGAAACATTGTTTGTCGCAATTATAATAACCATAGATATTTAATGAACATGGCAGTCTTATTTCAAGTTGTTGCAACCATTTCATAAAATCAATAAACCATAAGTTTGATTTAGTGCCCAATAAAACCACTGTTTGGGTTTCTCTGTTAAGGTTCACGGAATATTGAATTGATAGATTAATTTAAGCATATGAAATTTCCTATAAAATGCTAATCAGTGCGTAATCTTTAATTTAACACAGGTATCCTTGAAATACACTTGGTTACATCCCTAGTTTGCTGTAGCTACTCCGAAATACAAAATGTAATCTTACAATTAATTCACATATTAGTGACCTTTAATAAAATTTGGAATTTAAGCAATCACTGCTGATTTGACAACATTCAAAATAGTTTACCTGCATGCCTAACATTGTATCACAGGATAATGTTGAACTTATTTGCACTTGCACACATGCTTAATTAATAACTCTACTGTGCTTTATACATATAGCTTCATAAAATGACCAAGATAAGACATTATGTCCATTTGTACTTGAAATCCATATCATGAAAGCTATAACCAATCAAACACTACTGTTCAATAGTTTGGGGGCATGGGGGCATGTTTTTGAAAGATGTCTCTTATGCTCATCATGTGGCATATATTTGATTAACAAATGCAGTAAAAACAACAACGTTGTGAAATAAAATATATTTTAAAATGTAATTTTTATTATTGTATTGTATTATATTATAATCATTACTCCAGTCTTTGGTGTCACATACATGCTCTTCAGAAATTATTCTAATATGCTGATTTGCTGCTCAAGAAACATTGATTATTATTAACACTTGCTGTTTTTATAATTTTGAGGATTATTTTTTTTCTGGATTCTTTAATGAATAGAAATCCATTTATATTATATATAAATGCTAGCCTGGCTCCGCCCTCCTACGCACTTCCGCTCAATTTCATTTTCCTTCAGTACTACGTCTGGGATTGTGCTGTAGACTTCGGTTTCCAGAAATCAATTTTTTGTAGGACCAATCAGCGAACAGAGGGAGTGGCTGAGAACGATGACGTTGATGTCGACTCGTGCGTTATTTTGAGTTGTAGTTCAGTAATGGCAGAGGAGACAGATGCGAGTGAAGCCATTCGGTCCGTTGTGGCAACGCTGCCGAATATCAAGAAGTTAAAGCCGGAGCAAGAACAATCTTTGCTTAGTTTTGTGTTTATGGCCATCCTCCAACGGGGTTCGGAAAAAATACATATGTCACGACCGAACGTTAGCGATTGGTTATGGCAGATAGAGTGACTCTGGGCAGATCCAATAGTTTTAGACTTCAATAGAGTTCCCGCCTACAAGGAAGTTAACGCTTGTCAATGGAGCGGTGCCAGACTCTATGTACAAATGAAATGTACGAGAGTCTGGTAGAACCAGGCTATATAAATGCATCCTTGCAGAATAAAAGTATACATTTCTTTTAAAAAATGAAACTTTCGAACAGTATAGTCAAAATATCCATATAATGAATCGCATCGCGCATACAGTCTAAAATGTACATATTTAAATTGTGAACAGTATATGCAAACTTTTCAAGGTATTAATATTGCAATTGAACGATTGATGATTGTGGTTTGAATGAGGTTTTTAGTTGGATCTTGAGCTAAAGTTTCTATTTTCCTTTTTTTCCCCAAAATGATACTGGGACAACCAGGTCTTAGAGAGCAGATAAAGGACTTGAAACTGTCCCGCAGTGTTCACTCTAGCAGCAACAGCAATGCTAAATCATCTGCAAAGAGAAGCTTTAGATTCGCTGTCATGCTGGGTACACCTGGGAACTCCAGGAACTCCAACTGTAATGCAGGTTTGTCAGGCCTTAAACTTACTTTTACTGTCTGAGTCTAAGATTCATTTCTTTTTGGATTGGTGCTTTGATTCAGAGTTGAATGTGCATTAACAATTATACACAAGTCATATCTGTAAATGCACATAGCATAATGGAAATATTAACACACATATATATCAGCCCATTCTCACCCCAAGGCGTCATCTAACTGACGCCTTGGGAATCAGTTTGACCATGCTTCAATATTCGACGCTAAAGGCACCCTTTAGCGTCAGTTAGTTGACGCGGATCCCAGGGCGTCATCTAACTGACGCGTTACCCTTAGCGTCAGTTAGATGACGCCCTCCTACCCAGACCTAAACCTACCCGCGTCATCTAACTGACGCTAAGGGTAACGCGTCAGTTAGATGACGCCCTGGGATCCGCGTCAACTAACTGACGCTAAAGGGTGCCTTTAGCGTCGAATATTGAAGCATGGTCAAAATTGTCAGTTAGATGACGCCTTGGGGTGAGAACGCGTTGTATATATCCTCAAAGTTCAACAAATTGTGTTAGCTTGAGACGAAACAATCTGTTTTGTCTAATGGCAGAAGAGGTTTGGGAAACCTGTTTGAAAACAATATTTCTGCAATTTCACAAGGGCCACAACAATCGCACACTTCACCTTAAAATGTTGTCAATTAAATCTAAAATCCACCAATTATTGTTCAGTCTACCTTAAACATGTGTTTTTTTTTACAGTTATCTCATTAGTGTTCATAGATATTCATATTTTTATATTTGAATATACACTGCTACATAATATCAACATATGGAGCTTTTTATGCATGACTTCACAGAAATACAAAATCCTCTGTTTAGGTTAAAAGAATATTGAACAGATAGATAGCTACATTTTAGCATATTCCTAAAAAGTGAGACTTATTAAATATGCTTAGCACCCACAGTTAGCACCTACATATAACTAATTTGACATTTAAACTAAAAAAAAAAAACAATAATATATCAGTCTAAAATAAACATAAACAAATTGTGTGCTGCAAATACACTTTACATAGAAATAAAGGGGGGATGTTGAATTACTGGCCAAACGATGTTCTAGTACTTTATAAAAAGCCAATTTAACTAATCTATTGCTATCTGAAATGAATAATAGCACCTTCTAATAAAGACTAAAGACAATTAGCGGTGATGTCTCTGCAGTGATTAAAGGGTTTAATCATGTCTTTTTCCAAAAACAGCTGTGAGAAACTGCTGGATTTGAGCTATTTCTCCTTTTTTTTCTTTCCAACTGCCATATGTTAAGACGTGCTTGAATCCCAGGCAAAGCTTATCATGGGTAAAGAGCCCCACTAAGGGTGTTTTTGGCCATGCTAATCACACACTGTACAGCTACAGCCAAACAGATGCTAGCAACTTTCTCAAGTTCAGTGACCACAACCACACGCTAACAAGCCTTGCAGAAATGGACCAACACTTTTTGTTATTTCTGTGGTACAATGTCTCTGTAGTGAAGCTGAGGCTCTACCCCATTATATTAAGAAACAGAGAGAATCAAGGCCTCAGTACTAGTCGTTAGCAATGCAAGCTGAAATAATGACGACTCTGTGGGTAACAATTCAGGAATCCTGCTGCTGATGATTGAAACTAGTTATAAGTGCTGTATTGTGTGCTGTGTTTGTGTGTGTTTTAGTGAGCATCTTTAAACGCACACGGCAGCATTTGAAAGCCAATGTCCCTGAACACTGGGCCACATTCTGCATACATATAGGTTTTTCAGGATACAGACAACAAGAATGCAGAATGTAATTGTAAAATGTAAAAAAAAAAAAAAAAAAAAAAAAAAAAAAAAGCATAATTATAGCAAAATCCTGGTAACACTTTACAGTAAGGTTCATTAGTTAACATTAGTTAACTACATTTCTTAACATTAACTAATGATGAACTGCACTTATACAGCATTTGTTAATCTTTGTTAATGTTAATTTCATTTACTAATACTTTTTTAAAATCTTGTTAACATTAGTTAATGCACTGTGAACTAACATGAACAAATGAACAGCTTTATTATTATTATTGTTAACTAATGTAAACAAAGATTAACAAAAACAGAAACTTTCATGTTAGTTAATACATGAACTATTGTTTAATAAACAAACCTTACTGTAAAGTGTTACCAAAATCTTTGTTTTCATTTAAATTATTTCTGCTTGATTTTTCAAATAAAGTAAATTAATTAAAATGGTCAAGAATGGCAATGAACAAATGCTAAACTAAATCAAAGTAACTTTTGATTTTGCTTAAAACTTAACTGAACTTAAACTAAATTAAACTTAAGATTTATATTCTAGTAAGCAACTGATAAATTACACTGCACAATAATAGAAAACTGTTATTTCGATATTTTATTTAAAAGTTTTTTTCCTGCTTCATGCCTTAAAACAGCTTGAATGTAACTCTACACCCTTGCTTCATTTAGTATACACAAATCCATGAATATGCAAATTAGCCCCGCCTCGACTCACTCGCACGCTCAAAGATCGACTCGGACACTTAGATGCAGCCAGTCAGCCAACAGAATTAAATAGCTTTTAATGTGGCCAAGTATAAGGATATTGGATTATTATTACAAATTCCCAATCACCATTTGGAATGAACAAATCCTTTAGAACCAGTGACACACATGCTTTCATACGCACCTTTGACGCTCAGCTCAGCGTAGTTGGACACACCAGATCCTCCATCGGAGCGAATCACGCAGCGGTAACGGCTGGTGCTCCGCTGTGATGTGTCCGTTACGCTAACGGTGGCGGAGAATCGCCGATGGTTCACCACACGGGTTACCATGAGAGACGTGTCTTTACCGTTCCATTGCTGAAAGACAGGAACATTTTCATCCTTACAAAACCTTATAACTGATAAGATTTACACATAATATGTTTGAAAGATATTTTACAAGATGGTCCATAGTGTCACATCAAGACAGAGGCACAAGCTCTTATAACACACTGTACACAGTGAGAACTGGTGTTATATCTTCATGTCTCAGAGCTGTTGCACAGGATTGATGGAGGCTTAAGGTCTCCAGCCAAGGGAAAAGGTAATTTTATCCAGGACTTCATGAACACAGACACTGGCTTAGAAATCTTGCTGACAAAAATCTCCAACAAGTTATTAAGTTTCCTCAAGTGATGTGTCTCGGGACCAATGTTAAAAAACTCCCAACACACAAACATAATAGAGATGCAAAGAGATTTAAAAAACTTGTTAAGCATGTATCATCAAACCAGGACCTTGTCCACACTATTATGTTTTTGTTAGAAAACGCATCTTTTTCTCTTCATTTTGGCCTTCAGTATACACTGAGACAAATTTTTTTTGTCCTGCGAATATTGAGCTTTTTGAAACCGCTTTCCCAAGTGGATAAATTTGCACAAGCAGTTTTCGCGTTGTAGTGTGGACTGTGAAACCGGAGGTATTAGAAAATTATGACACATATTTAGTCATGTGACACATAGTAAATGATAGATATGTATGTTTATACCGCTATTGTGCCTGTTATGTGCTATTCTCTTTTATACTGTTGCTATGTTCCCTTTCAAAAGCTACAAACGATACTGTGCTGATCAGCGCATTGAGAATGTCTTTAACGTGACCAGCTGTGAATATGTGTGCAACACGTCAATGAAATTGACCCAGAAATGTTATAGCCTCGTGCGGTGACGTCATCAGAGTGCGCGCGTTCCGCTATAAATAGATGGGCCACAGCTGCATCGACAATTCTTTTGTCTTCAGACCATTCTGTGCATGTGTGCTTTACAAGCTGTCCAACACTCTCTTTCTCTCTCTTTGGTTAGGAGTTAGCTTTTGCAGGCACTGTGCAGAAACTTTCTTCCTTTTCATCTCTGTCTCACAAATGAAAAGAAAAAAGAAAAAGAAAAAGAAAAATGAGTGATCAACAAAATGCTGTGTGCCTCCATGTTCACGACCCATGTCTGACTTGGACACACATTATTATTGTTTTGTTTGTTTGGGGGAGGAGCACGCGGCTCTTGCGTTGGAACAGGGTGAGTGCGAGTATTGTGAGCTATTCACAGTGAAGATGATGCACGCTTGCCTTGATTTCTTCCAAGTGCCCGCACCCACCAAGCCGTCGTGGTGTTCCCGTATTGATTTGGCTGATGAGCGAGAGACAGGTCCTTCCCTATCACTCGCTTGTTCACCAGATCCATGTGTCCCTTCGCGTGATCTCGAAGCGCGCTCCGACGCTACTTCGTGTCATGCGGTGGACGATGAATCTCTTGGGTCTGCGGACTTCGAGCGGCCCACCTCTGAGCGTTCCTCGCGTGATGATAAATCCGTTGAGGAATTACTCGAGGTAGTAACTTGCGCGGTAGCCAGATTACAACTAGACTAGCCACCCGAACAAGAGATCCCCAAAAAAATCCAAGTTAGAGGATAGGTTTCTGTCTGGTGGCCAGGGGGAGAAGAGACACATCTCTCACCTGGCTCGGCATCGTCGTTAAAGAAACCGACTCTCCCCTCAAAGCCTTGTAGAACCACCTCAACACTTGTGGGGAAAGCCTATCAAGCAGCAGGTCAGGCTGGTGCGGCACTGCACACCATGGCGTTGTTTCAGGCGTACCAGGCTGACCTGTTGAAAGAGTGCGAGTGGTACCATCGATGAGGAGTCATTCACGGAGCTTCGTCAGGCCACAGATTGGTCTCTACGTGTGACCAAGCAAACGGCGCGTGCCATCGGCCGTTATATGTCTGCTTTGGTTAGCATGGAGAGGCACCTGTGGCTAAACCTCACGAAAATCAAGGATAAGGATTGTGTATTCCTACTGTATGCCCCGGTCTCACCTTCCAGCCTGTTTGGCGACTCGGTTGACACAGTCATCACCAGGTTTCGAGAGTTGAGGAAACTTTCGTGCAATTTCTTCCTCGCTGCACTCAGGGGGAGAGGCTGTTGGCTACCCAGTCACTCCCTGATCCTTCAAAAAGACAGGCACAAAAGTAGAGTGTGGCGAGCCATGCTCCCCCTCGTAAAGATTGGGGACCAGCTTGTCACACTCAGCAGCCTCCAAGGCAAGATCATCTCTACCAAGAAGTCGTCCTGATGGTCTTGCGCCCAGCTATGTGGGGAAATGTTGGGTTTTTCTTCACTTCCTGCTATCATTCAGGACACGGGGCATTCAACATCCCCTCAACAGGAAGTATCAAAACTGATACCCATTTCAGAGAGCCTGGCAGTGTGGAAACTTCTGCCATGAATTTCTGCGTGGGTGCTAAGCACAGTAGAAATAGGATACAAAAAAATCCAATTTATTTGTCATACTACACATTTCAACTGTGTGGTCCCCACTTACGTGAAGCCGGAGCTGGCGCATGTACTGTCACAAGAGCTACAATCTCTTCTGGTCAAGGAGGCCATAGAACATGTTCCTCTTCCAGAGAGAGAGTCAGGCTATTACAGCAGATGCTTCCTGGTTCCCAAAAAGGAATGTGGGGTTGCGTCCAATCTTAGATCTTCGAGGCTTAAACCGTACAGTTAAAGCGCTCAAGTTCAAGATGTTAACTATCAAGACAATTGTGTCGCAAATTCATCATCACGATTGGTTTGACACGATCGATCTCAAGGACACATACTTTCATATAGAAATATTGCCACAACACAGGACATTTCTGAGGTTCGCTTTCGGGGGTGAAGCATACCAATTTTGGGTTCTTCCGTTCGGCCTAGCCTTGTCAACCCGCACATATACAAAATGCATGGATGCAGCACTGACTCCATTGCGACTCCAGGACATTCGCATTTTGAAATACATAGATGACTGGCTAATACTAGCACAATTGCTAGTCACAAAATATCGTGTTAGCTCATCTAGTTTCTCTGGAGTTGAGACTCAACGCCAAGAAAAGCATTCTCACTCCTGCCCAGAGAACGACTTGGGGATCATATGGAATTCGATCACGATGCCGGCACAACTGTCTCCCGCTCACATCGAGACCATTCAAAATACCCTGAGCAAAGTCAGGCTAGGCCAAGGTTGCACTGTTCGTCAGTATCAGAGAATTTTAGGTCTCATGGCTTCAGCGTCCATGGTGATCACTTTGGGCCTGTTGTACATGAGACCGTTCCAGCAAATAAGGGTTACGTGCTGTGGGCTTCGTACCCTCTCTATGTGGCTCAGACCCTGGTTCCTAGCCTTGGGTCCCACTCTAGGGGTGCCTTGTCGTCGCAGACTGCTCATGTCCTAGTGCGGGTGGACAACACAACAGCAGTCGCTTACATAAATCACCAGGGAGGTCTGCGTTTGTGAAACCTGAACAAGATAGCGAGAAAGATCTTTCTCTGGGCTCAGGACAAATTCCTGTCACTCAGAGCAGTATACATTCCTGGACACCTGAATGTGGGAGCAGATTTACTTTCCAGACAGAAACTCCACCCGAGGTAGTGAAACAGATCTGGTCAAGATTTTACAAACCTCTTCGCCTCCCAACAGCGCAATGTCCCCTCTACTTCTCTCTGAGTCACCCAGCAACCCCCCTGGGTCTGGACGCGATGGCGTACACATGGCCCAAAATGCGTCTTTATGCGTTTCCTCCAGTTTCTCTACTCCTGGGAGTTCTAGCCAGAGTTTGCCAACAAGGGTCTTGCCTCTTACTGATAGTGTCGCGTTGGCCGAACAGAGTACGGTTCTTGGAGATAATATCTTTCCTCGACGGCTCGCCCTGGGCGATACCGGAGAGGAGGGACCTTCTGTCTCAAGCTCAGGGACGATATTTCATCCCCAGCCTGACCTGTGGAACCTTCATGTTTGGCCCCTGATGGGTACCAACTGAGGGACACTGGGCTTTCAACTGAAGTTATTGAGACCATTCTAAGTGCTAGGGCTCAGTCCTAGACTTCCTGCAGGAAAAATTATCAACAGGTACATGCCCCGCCACTCTCAGGGTTTATGTGGCTGCTCTTTCAGCTTGCCACGCCTTGGTTGACAGGGTGCCACTCGGGAAACATCCTCTGCCACTGTGCCAGGCGACTGAGGCCTCCCGTAAAAACCAAGATCCCTTCATGGGACTTAACTATAGTCCTCAAAGGTCTGGTTGAGACCCCCTTTGAACCTTTAGAGTCAGTGCCTGACAAGCTTTTGACTCTGAAGATGTTTTTTTCTTATGGCTATCACTTCTTTAAAAAGAATCAGGGATTTGCAGGCTCTGTCGATCTCGCCATCCAGCTTAGACTTTACCCCAGGAATGGTGAAAGTAATCTTGCATCCTCATCCTGTCTACCTGCCTAAGGTTCCTTTCTCGACCGTAGTTTGGAAATGAAAACGCCATTTTCAAATGTAACTCGATTAATGTAGACGTAGCCCAGGTTTGGTTTGTCTATGAAATGTTTCTATAGGTATGTTGCTGTCCCTTAGTGTAGGAAGTGTGTGATGTTGTGTGCATAACTCACCTGTAGCCAGAGTTTGTCATGTTGTGACCATTTGCCTCCAGCAATACACTGGAAGGTTGCATTCTGTCCGACGTTCACCTCGACATTCTGCAGCCGCAGAAAATGTGGCGTCTTGCCTATTAAACAAAACACATATACCTTCAAAAACAACCCATAGCACCCATGCAAATAATATAAAGTAAAGCACATACTGTAGACATTGATGGTTAACTATTTTGTGCTCCCTAAAGCCACTTAAAACAGGTGTACTTCATCACTTTAGCAATGAACATGTTCCACTAACATTGACAATCACAAAGTGTTCTTAATTTTTTTTATTTTGATTATTAAATTGTTTTAAGGCATATCAATTAATCATTTTAAACCAAAAAAAAACATTTTTTGTCAAACATTTAGCTTATAAAGTGTACTTGTGCTATATTTTCTTACAAAATATCAATGTAAATGTATTTTATAGTACAATTAATGACATTATGTTTTTTGAAGTGTCCAAATGCTCTTTTGAGCTCTTGTTTGTTCTATGGTGGTAAACATGGTTTCTTTCTGTTTTTTTTCTGATTGTACATTTTAGAATCAACATCTGAAAACAAGAAATTTAATGGAGCTTGTATTGTATTTAATTCTATTTGCAATAGACATTCGCTCTCTTTACAGGTGCATTTGTCTTTTAACAACAACAACTCTTGGACTATCTGAACTCACTACAGCAGTCTCCACCCACTCTACCAGCCAGCTTCATGTGAATGTACAGTAAGCATTCTGTGCAAAAGCAAAATCATTTCTTTTTCAATTAAAGTAATTCAGAATATGGATTTCAAGTTTAGTACTTCAGCTATAACATGTGGAAAGCATTAAGATGTAATAATAATTGCCCACACATATTCTTATTCTATATAAAGTCAAGATAGGATCTATATTTGTGCCTTTTCAAATCAGCTCTTATTAAAAAAAAACATTAATTCTGGTTGTGTAGAATAAAATACTAGCTTACTGCATACTGTGTAATATACACTGTACAGTATCTAGTGTCTTTAAAACATTGCATGTGAAATGAAACTATCCATTATGCAAAGATCCATTGTGTTAAGATGAATTGCTTTGCTTTGGATAAAAGTGTCAGCTAAACTGATACATGTAAATGTCACAGTCACGTTACATTGTCTTTCAGTTATCACATAGGTTAGACCGTCCCATTTAACAACACTTGGTACAAATAGCTGTGTCCATGTCTTCGAAGTCCACGTCCTTTGAAGGATGCAGCCTCTGAATGCATTAGGTCCTCTGAATAAAGGCGTGATGCATAACATGATGTGCCATTCGCAACCCATTTTACTTCTGTAATCGGACATAATTCGGAGTGAAATGGGATTTTCAAAATTTTTGTTTTGTTTTAAATAAAACATTTTCTGGAATAAGATGCAATGATGAATCATGCACAGTAAGACCGGGGTCTTCTATAATACGCATTAACCTAATTTCCTCATTGACACTGCTGGCTTTGCATTAGGGACAGAGAGATCTAGGACAATGGATGTCAAAGGCTTAAGTTCTCCTGTCATAACAAGAATGATGGGGGCCTGAAGTCTGAGCACTCAGCTCTGCAATCTGTCTCCCCACTCTCTCTCTTCTCTCTCTCTCTCTCTCTCTCTCTCTCTCTCTCTCTCTCCTCTCTCTCTCTCTCCTCTCTCTCTCATCCCACCAGACTTGCTAGTTTGCTGGCCTTTTCCATCTCTGTTCAACCCTCGATCCACATGAAGTGCTTTTCACAGTAGTTGACAGACTGAGCTCCTACAGCGTAGCCAAGACTGTGAAAGTAAGCAGGCTCTCTCTGTGTGTGTGTGTGTGTGTGTGTGTGTGTGTGTGTGTGTGTGTGTGTGTGTGTGTGTGTGTGTGTGTGTGTGTGTGTGTGTGTGTGTGTGTGTGTGTGTGTGTGTGTGTGTGTGTGTGTGTGTGTGTGTGTGTGTGTGTGTGTGTGTGTGTTTGTGTGTGTGTGTGTGTGTGTGTGTGTGTGTGTGTGTGTGTGTGTGGTTTGCGTGTGCGTGTGCTGTGCGTGTGTGCGTGTGCGTGTGCGTGTGCGTGTGCGCATGTGCGTGTACTCACGGCAAGGGTGGGCCAAAACGTGCATCTCATCCACTGCAATGAACCCAGGATGCCCTTGTACAGATACTGCCTCAAAAATAACCTAAATGAGAGAAGAGGGGAGAGGAAACCAAGCGTTTAAATCAAGTCAGCTTGTTTCAGACTGAACTGAGATGGTCAATTTATTTCAAGCAAGAAAAGGACTGAAAATATTCAAATTGGCAAGTCAACAGGAGAGATCTTTGCTAGATTAAAGGCCTGTGGCTGGTAGCAAAAACTGCTAAGACTAGTCTTTGACTTAGACTTAGACTAAAAAGATTTTTTTCCTTTAAGACTGGTCATAACTTTAAGTCAATTACATAAAAAGGAAGAGTGGTCAATTATGAATCTGAAAAGTAAGATTGGTAGCTGAAAAGTTAATTGCTAGTTGGCCAGACTAGTCTTAACTTAGCTGCTATGTTTATGCAACTTGCCCCTGTTCACACCAAAGACGATGACCATAACGATAAGTATATAGTTTTAAAAATCATTTGAAATTTGAAAGAATAGAAGAGTCCACACCACAATTATAATGATTAAGGCACAGAAAAATGATATAGTTAGAATCACTTTCAGAAATATTTTTTTTCCAACTGATGAACTATAAATATATTGACAGCCAATCCATGTCCCCAAACTTTAAGGAGCTCGAGCAAAACATAATAATCTGATCATCTCGAGCACACACATATGGGATGGCTGGTTTACATGACATACTGTACATGCCATGTGGTGTAGACATGTGTGGTCTGAACAATGCCCTCTCTCTCAGAGCTGCCAAGGGCTGGCACTAGAATGACAAAACCTGGACACAGGATGTACTCGAGTCACTGGCTTTCCAAAAAAGGCCTCACTATGATCAGTCAAGGGACTGAATCTACTTGCCCAGATTCAATTCACACCAAGTTATTCAGGGTGAGACTGTAGAGACTGAGGGTGTGTTTTCACAAACCACAACCAGAGAATTTCACGTTTCAGATAAGAAATGTTGTGGAAACTACTTTCAGTAGCTTTAGTTTTGTGTTGTTATTTACTGTAGATTGGTTCTCGAATCCAGACCCTACAAGAGACCAGTGTGAGTATCCTGCCACAAGAAAGTCATACAGGTTTGGAACGACAAGAGGTTGAGCAAAATAATGGCTGTATTTTAAATTTTGAATGAGCAAACCCTTTGCATGGTAATTTTATCAGCCTTGCTTCTACTCAAGGACATTGCTGTATTCATAATTTATTCACAGCATTATGGCTGACTCAAATGATCTATAAAATGGTCATGACATGGGGGAAAAAAACTGCTTTTTTAAAACAGAGACAGAATTAATTTGCCTTTTTTCCTTATGCATATCATAAAACTTTACCCTTTAAACACTGTCACGTTGAAAGTGGCACCCTACGATTTAAAATGCATCACGGCAGGAAACGAGTCAATTAATCCAGAGATTAGTTTTGGCAAAATTGGCCACTTATCTGGCAAATTCATTGCTCTAATCAAACTCTTACTGGGATATTTTTCGGTACAGTTTATGCTCCCAGGGGCAGATTTTCTAGTAGATATCAGTTCTCGATAATTTAACAGGAAATTTATTAAGATCAACTCACCAAGAGAAGCCAGTCCTTTTAAAAAACTTTAAATGTCGTTCAATGAACACAAACTGGGAACAAGCACACACAGAGTGTGAATCTCAACGTTTTTGCCGAGAACATGCCGGGGTCATAGTTCACCACAAAATGAAAATAAACAAAAATATGAAATATAAAATATAATTTTATTTATCATAAATCATTTTTATTATTAAAAAAAAATCTTACATTTAAAAAAGAAATTGCAATATATATTTTTTTATATTGACAAATATTTAGACAAAATACTCCAAGGCACTCACATGGTAAAGTAAACAGCCTTTAATGAACTGGGCTAATGTCATGAAGATGAATGAAGAGTTCAAAAAGGTTTCTATAAACAAAATGTTTTTTTTTTTATTAAAACCAACTTAGGTAATCCACAACGAGAACGAGAATGAGAATGAGAACGAGAATGTGTAGCACGCACGCACAAACAACAACCAACAAACACAGTGATGGTGAGGAACTTAAATACACAGAGATAATGAGGAGATAACAAACAGGTGTGATGATCTGATGAGTGTCCACTCCATGACAACTGACGAGTGGCACAAAACAAACTGACCCTGCGTCTCAATGTCCATACTATCCATCCTAAACAGTATGTGAGATCAAAATAAGTGTCCAAAAGCATAGTATGTTGAAAAGAGTATGCCAGAAGTCCCCAGTTGGTCTACTATTTCCAGTCGATTTTTGAAGTGTGGATCCGTGCACACTATAGAGCTGGTAAGTCCCGCCCATCCGTAAAATTCCAAGTGGACCTCTAGGTTGAAAAAGCGTCAATGCAAGTGAATGAGAGAAAATAATTATTTTCTGATCCCGTTTGAATTGTGCCATGAATGTCTGTGAATTTTTTATATAATTTCTCATGTAACGAGTTTGACAGTATATTGTATGATTATTTGGCTAGCAGTTGTGGAATAGACATAAAGAAAGACTACACGTCGCATATGTGACGTCACCGCATAACACATTTTCCCTCCACAAATCACGGTGCGATAATCTAAGGAATTAGATCGAGATGCCTGTGTGTTTTGTACCCAAATTTCACCATTAAGTGCACCAAAGACACAGGCATGTTTAGCGGGATCCGTGTGCTAGTGGTGGTGACGTATATCAAACGCGTCGAAAGCAGCGAAGAGTTGTAGTCCACAAAGTGCTCTCACACAAAGTCTAACCGTATGAAGATTCTACCCGCTAAATTGTAGCATTCTTTACACAAAAAATTATTCACAGACAACATGTGTTCACATTCATTGCAAAATTCAAACGGGATTAGAAAATAATTATTTTCTCTCATTCACTTGCATTGACGATTTTTCAAACTAGAGGTCCAGCGGTGTTAGCGGAAGGGGCGGGACTTACCAGCTCTATAACGGCTAATATTGCCCACAACCCATTGCGCTTTAGAGGAGGAACTACAAACAAGAGTAAAAAGTGTTAAAAGACTACAAAACATATGCGCGACCGACGGCGAGAGATAAAGGATAAAGATAAGGATTTAGATAAAGGTTTGAGTGACTAATCAAAGTTAAACCTGGTAAAAAAAATATACATATTTCATGTTATCCGTGTTATATTTCATCTGCAATAACAATGTGGAATTTTATAAAGATCCGTTGAAATCAAATGAAATGAAATGTGGAGGACTTTAACTGTGACAAGATGATTGACAGGCCAGTTTACTGTGACATGATGCGACAGAGAGCAACCGTTAAAGACGCAATTGTATGACGTGATAGTATGTCCCAAAACTTGTGTACTCTTTTGCTACACACTTAAAAGTATCTACTTTTTCTTCACAAAAAGATACTTATCGGGGTAGTATACGTAGGCAAATTGAGATGAAGCATGAAAGTCCATGAAAGTGAAATTAAAGATGAATAAGTGCAGATAATTTGTGAGATTCACCCCAAAAGCACAAATAAATACACACACACACACACACACACACACACACACACACACACACACACACACACACACACACAAACCCACAAAAGCTCTGATATTGCCTGCTGATCAAATAGATGCTCCCTAAGCAAATATTGGGTCAGCTGTTTGCCAAGGCAAGTTCAGTATTCCCAGCACAGGCTAAATATTTGCTCTTCTCATTAGTTAATTCAATTACACAGCTAATCTTATGAGGGTATTTCAATCCACAGATTGATGGGTGAATCTATAGACAGAAGGAAGAGGAGGATAAGAGGCAGAGAGAGAGATCGGGTGTAAAGAATCAAAAGAGAAAAAGAAGGAGGGGGCGAGAGTGAGAGGTAATAAGCAAAAAGACAGATCTAAAATTAACAGCTAAAAGCTTATTCACCAGGGCCATTTGTGGGTGAGATTAGGGGACAGAGATTGCAGTGGTAATTGGAGTAGAGAGCAATCTACTGCCCCACTCTGCAGTTCAATTGGAGCCATTCACCACACATATAAGGCAGAAAATAAACTTTAGTCGATTTCAGTGGCCAAGGGGACAAAATTTGCAGTACATTTAAACTGTGCTTGCTATAGGGCTCCATCTCGCTAAAAAGAAAAAAGGTAGTTGTCTTGCTAATCTTGACCAGCAAAAGAGGGCAATTATTTGCTCCACTAAATGCATAATAGTCCAAAAAAAAAATTATTTAAACCAAAGAAACCCATGACTTTGGCATTGTTAGCGTCATGCTTACCTGGTAGGAGTTGGGCCAAAAGGTGCTGATGGCGAGTTCAGCCTTTACCCAGCCTTCAGTGACGGGTGCTGAGGCATTCCAGATGGGATTCCCCTGTGGTCCACCATCCACTTTTATGTAGACATTAAGGGTTCCGGGACTTGTCCCATCACGGCTGGACAAGGAGTAGTGGAAGTCTATGCAGTGGGTGTCATTCTCTTTTAGTGTGGGGAGAAGCAGGTGGGCCTTCTGACCTGATGCACGACCTGAAGCATTCACCATCATGAAGGAACCTATAAGAGGAAAACATAATGTACAATAGCTCAAACAAACTCCCGGAAACATAACTTAGAAGGAACTGGAAGCAATAGAATAGAATAGAATAGAATATTATCCCCCCCCCCCCCCCAATAAAAAATGAAATAAAGAACTCTAAATGAAAAGGATGTTTTGATGTTAAGTTTCTCATACTCTTTTCACACACTGAAGGCTAAAGTCATTTTACTGAAGGCTAATCATTTTACACAATCATGTGATGGCCTTTTGTGGCTTTGTAAGCAGAATACAGCACATAACTGGCTAACTGCCTGCTATAAAACCACATTGAGATTGTAAGTGCTGAGACACTATTTATATAATGATTCTGCAGACACCTTTACATCTGTTTTACTCCAATTTTATGAGACAATGTGCTCCCTTATTAGTGGTTTTGTACAAGTCTCTACTAACAACGGCACTGCATTAGAAAGAAGAAAGAGTGCAGGGCTTTAGTTTAGAGGATACAAAAATCATGATTTTTAGTTAAGCTAAAGGCCCAAAGCTGGCTTTTATATATATATAAATTGTAGTAATTGATGTCTTTAAATAGAAAAAAGGTTTCGGCCTTAACAAAAGTGACAGCCTGGTAATCAATCAAAACCTTGGCTATTCAATGGTATTTTTACAGCAATTATAGTGCTGGCCTGTTCATGGCTAGGTGACTCAAAGGCCTTAGAAACATTTCAGAAACTGTGTGCATATGCAGCCCCTTTCGCTAGAGACAAATCTAAGCTGTGACATCCAAAAATCTACTATAATCAATATATGCTGCTCTCAAAAAATGTTATTTCATCAGAACACACGGCTATTTCGGAATGCCCGCCAATGCAGAACCAGGCTTTTTGGATCCAGATGGTTTACATACATTAAGCTATGTGCATATGTTAAGGGCTAGGTTAAAACATCACATATGTAGGTCAAAATCAGTCCCAATTTTCCCGACACCTTTCTGCCTGGCTATACTAAATCACCGTGCATAATTTTCTAGGTGGCCAGAAGAAGCCATTGCCATAACACCCTATTCATCACAAGTATTATCTAAGACATGACCACAAGACCCGGGCGCATCACATCTTTCAATCAACACAACCTTGAGCCCTTGGATGAGGCCAATCAATTCCACACACTGATCCAATCTAGCGAAGGCCCCCTAAACAGCGGGCTGGTGGTGAACTCGCCTGATTGCATTTCATATTCAACCCTCTCGGCCCACGTGCATTTTCCATCAGGTATTCCGAGCAGATATCTATATATTCCCTACTGTTGATGATTGCCAATATATATGTTCGGGGCAAAACGAGGCCTTTGAACCAAGAGGCAATTTAGACCGAACCTACAAGCATGCAATCAGCCCTACTACCACGGTCAATACGAGTGTCCTCAATCACACCATCGGCCGCTTCAGTAAATTACACTGTCTTAAGCTGAGCTAATGTGAAATCGGATGTAATGGTTCCATGATAAATAATTCAACACGTTTTATTCCAGGTGGACTGTCGGATGCACAAATCACTCTTGATAAATCAGCCCGCACAAGCATGACAACACTACAAACATGGCTGTGATTGGCAGAGTCTTGCGGTGGGAATTTGCATGAGAATGTCAAATGGAAATTAATGTTTACATCATGAAGAATGCGATGTTGCCACAGCTCTCGCAGGAAAACAGATTAAAAGCATGTAGCCTCTAAATTGATTCAATGGTATTACCTGATTTCAATTATTTCAGGAGTCCCAATGCATTGGAGACACTCACATTCACTGTACGTTTAGTTTCTTTATGAGTTCTGGGTGAATCAAAATATAATACTTGCGCATTCTCAAGGGCAACACTATTTGGATGATAATTATTTTTCCTAGAACTGTGGGCAGAGATAAACACAGATCAATGGCGCTGAAGATTTCTCTCAATACTTACTGCAGAATGAAAATGGCTTCTGGAGTAAAACGCAGCACTTGGCGATCTCCTTTACTAAAATCGATACAAATATGAGAGTCTTTCCCAGCTATCAGCAAAAGTGCCGTCAAAATAGAGTCCTCAGAAGCTTCACGGAATCACAGCTACACTACTGGTGATTTAATGTTGTTGACATCAACTAATAACCAACACATGGTTTTCGAGACCAACGACGAGACAGATCCATTATGTTTTTTCTAGGACAGCGCAACAGTCTGTAAAGCATCTTCATAGGGGCCACACAAGGCAATCTGATAAGGTATCGCTTCAGTGCCGATTGGTTGACAGCTGTCACCTCTGCGTTAATATGAAGAGATGTTATGTGAATTCATTTATGTCTAAATGCCCTTGATTGGAAGATTTATCGGTTCAAACATATGAGAAGCAGTTTTAGAATGACGTGCAATTCACATCAATCTTCGAGACGCCTGGCCCTTGTGCGGCAATTTCAACTCATTTTCTCTGAGAGGATTCTTCTGCGCGTGACTGCAAAGTACCAAGAGGACTTGCCTGTGAAAGTCATTATTCCCTCTGAGTATTTCCACAGGGAGCTCTTTGCACTAAATGTCACATTCCCGCCATCATAATATGATCCCCAACATGACAAATAGCAAAAACTCTGCAAGGTGTCACTTTAATATGCAATTATGGCAGGTCTTTGTACTTTGGGCCCTCTGCTGCTCGGTCTGATAAAGTCACGGCATTCCTCATTTCTGCCTGGCAGTTTTATCCCGGGAACAATAAAGTACTTATTTACCATTGAGCCAAGCAAGGGCGGTAATCTGCAATGTACCATGGAAGAGCTAATCCGCTGAGAGGAAAAACACAGGGAGGAATAAAAAGGAAGTGAGGAAATAGCCTCAATAGGTGTGACAGCATATATCATAGATCAGTATCGCTTTGTGGATCCGCAAAAATATTCAGACAGTACAAAAAAAAAACTTTACAAATACACTACCATTCAAAAAATATGGTTTTCAGTAGATTTCTTTTAAAGACATTAATAATTTTACTCAGCAAGGTCGCATAAAATGTATCAGAAGTGGCAGTACAGACGTTTATAATGTTCCAGAATATTTCTATTTCAATTAAATGATGCTCTTTTGAACATTCTATTCATCAAAGAATCCTGGGGAAATCGGTTTCCACACAAAACAATCAAGCACCACAACACTGATAATAATAAGAAATGTTTCTTGAGCAGCAAATCATCATATTTGAATGATTTCTGAAGGATCATGTGACACTAAAGACTGGAGTAATGATGAAGAAAATTCAGCTTTGCTTCACATGAATAAATTATTATTAAAACATTTTAAATTGTAATAACATTTTACACAATTACGGTTTTTAATGTAATCTTACCAACCTTAGAGTTTTATATTGAGAAAGGTCCTGTAGCGTGAATGTGAGGGGAAGAATTGGAAAATGCATGTGAAAAGTCACACATTGATGACTACATTGGTTGATTACACGGTGAATGAGATAATTCCCACGTATCATGTTCACAACTGATCCGCAAATAACCTGACAGGGAAATGGACTGACTAATTGCTAAGTAAACAATTCACCCACTCGGACATTACATTTTGAGTCACATCCAAAATGAACCTGAAATGACTTATGAAACACACAATGAGTCAGTTTGTAGTGATTCTCAGCTTGCTGAATCTTAGCTGATACTTTTGTGTGTAAACCTGAGGAAGGTCAGCTCACCGAAACACCGCAAATAAAAAATTGTGATCTGGAACTTTAATTTACATAAACGAAATAAAACCCACACATTTGCTTCTTCATACAGAAGTCCCACTATGGCCTCTTGGTATTCGCGTGAGGAAATGGTAATGTGTCAGCTGCAAACATTTCATTTGGAGCAGCTGCGAGTGAGAGAAGATGTGTGCTTGATGCCCTCCCCCCAATGACAGGCTGCAGATGGGCCGTCCCATTATAAACGCATACATACTTTTCATTGGGGTCCCAAGAGCACAGTGGATCTGTGCTGTGGTCCATTTGACACATTCAAGCACAGTAAATTCCCCAATTCCCTTCTCACCTCATCCAGGGTGTATATGTGAAAGTCAGTGTAAAAGGAATGGAATGGATGCTTTTATGGCAGAGAGGCAGGATGGGAGACAGTTGGGTACTTCCGTCAGGCCCCATATGTTTGCTGTCCTGGATGTGTAATGGAGCTTCATGATGTGACACTATCCATGTCCTTTCCTCCTCTCCGAAGCCCTCATTATTACTTTTCACACATGCATGATCTCAACCAGAGCAGAAACAGCCTCGCCCTGCTTGTCGCGCCAAATGACACGTGATTGGCGTAGAGTCAACAAGACCCACCGGCTGTATGCCACAATTCGCCATGGCCCTTTAAATCGCGCCAGCTTTTACTTCCGATTCCCTCTTTCCATGAGCTCTCACAGCTATTTTCAAGCAGACAGTGGACAGTCAGTGTTGCAAACCCCCGAGACTGTGATAATCTGATAAGTGGAAAATCAATAATTGAAGTGTCATTATCAGAACGAAGACGCCACGGTTGGGCACCTTAATGCAAATCAGTGAATCGACCAATGGCAAATCCAATAGATACAACTTCATCTGTGGTTAAGGATTGCAGCTCACTCTTTCTGCTTCACTATATGTTTGCTGATTGGCTACAGAAGAACTGATGGTGACTATCTGAATCAAGAGTAAATGCATATGTAAATAGGGATCCCACCAACTGCTTTTTAATAGAACAGACATCTAATTAATATTCCAATAAGGATGTGTTTTGAAGACATACAGTGGACCCAAGAAGTATTTGGACACTTAAAGGAATAGTTCACCTGAAAAATGAAAATTCTGTCATCATTTACTCACCCTCATGTCGTTTCAAACCAGTATGACTTTTTGCAGAACACAAAAGATATTTTAAATAATGTAGGTGTCCAAACGACATTGGACCTCACTGACTTTAATTGTATAGACATTTTTCAAAATATCTTCTTTTGCACTTTACAGAAGAAAGATTGTCAAACCGGTTTGGAACAACATGACGGTGAGTAAATGATGACAGAATTTTCATTTTGATGTGAACTGTCCATTTAAGCCACATTTACATCATTGCATTAGAACCAAGTAAACCAAATGGCATCTAAAAAAATAAAATTCTGCATGATTTTCTCAGAACTTTTTTTTCCTTTTGATTTTCATTTAACTTTAATAACTGGTGATGTTTAATAATTATATGAAATCACAAGTTCATCACATTAACTCTTAACATGTTTCACTAGAGTTTGAGAAACTACAAAGGTCTAAGTTCTTTTTTAACTTAATTTTAACTGCTTTAAATGAGATCTTTCATTATATATTATATATATATAAAAAAAGAGTCACTTGCAATGATATTTGTTCATAATTTTTAGTCTTTCCAGATAGTTTTGTGTCCCCTGTGCATGCAGATTTAAAAAATGCTGGTCCAATTTGTTATGTTTATTTTGGCATTTGGTATTTGAATGTTGCTTTCTGAAACTGGGCGTCTTGGCATTTGAATTACTATACGGTTATTTGAAATTCTGAAACCTGCATTTCAGAATGGATTTTAAAAGAAAAAGGATTCTTCTGCTTCTTATTCTACTACTTTTGTGTGTTCATTTTGCAACAAAGGATGGCCTTTTATCAGTTCCTAATAAAGTCTCCCTCAGTGGCCAAGTAGTTGAATTATACTCAGGTTGTCTCAAATTGATCGTAGTCTGGCTATTTATTATTAGCATCTAAAAGGAATGGACTGAAAAGATCCAAAGGTGGTCAAATTGCCTGGTGAGATCATAGTTAGACTAACAAGGGAGAGGAAGAAGAAAGAAGAGATGATAGAAAGATAAAGGGAGATGTCCAATAATGTCTAAAAATACATTCTAAACAGATACACGTCTCTATGTCTGGAAAAGTTTCATATTTGCTGCGAAATGGTCTGAAATAATATATCTCAGTTGACAGACTGCAGATATGTGCATGAATGTGGAACCTTTTAAAACAAAAAAGAACTGTCTAAATTGGTGCATTTGTGTCAGTATTTTCAGAAGCAGAGAAAGACTATTTCAACTCAAGCTCCATTTATACTCAAGTAACAAGTAAATTTAGCTCTAGGTCAAAAGATTTGTGTCAAATTACGAGTTGTGTTGGGATCTGCTTGCTCCAAATTTACAGTTTGGCCCTGACGCTCTTATTTCCGGCCCACGTCCAGATTCATGACAGGAACAGGTGGCTGAGAAGAGGGGCACAATAGCAGCACCCTACTGGCAGCGAGCAACAAGGCAAACTTGATGCTTATTGCACCTTGTCACCCTGCCATATATCCAGTATTACTGCTATTTTTTGCTGAGATGGTCTTTCCCGTGCATAGACCAGGTGTCCTTGAGTTCCAGGTATGGTACAAAAGGAGAGCATAGCAAAGGCCCGCACAGAGCGGGGCGAGTAGAACCTAAGGAATTGCATTGGTGCCGTGACCCTGATAAAAACACATACCTGTTCATCGATGTTGCATGAGAAGTCTTAAATGAAATAAACATGGATAAATATTCAATGGATAAAAAAGTATAATATAAGTATATATAAAAGTATACGTGTAATACTTCAGCCAGTCAGTCAGTCAGTCAGATTTGTTTAAGCACATTTATAAACAAGTGAAAAAGAAACATATAGTGCAATATACAGTATAATAAAATTGATCTCACAAAATATCATCCACCACTTATCATTGCTCTAACCATCTTGACACCTACAGAGATTTGCCTTGCCAGTTTGGTAGAGATATCTTGGCTTCTGTTAACTGTTATGGTGGGCAGAAGTCCGTTGCTGCTTAAGTAGTCCCTGTTACTGCTCCCTTGAGAGCAATTGGACACTCTCGCCTATGCTGCTGCTATAAAATGTTTCCAGCTGAACTCTTCAACCTCACAGAGGGAAGTGCAGTCCTGGGCCCTTGAGAGTGAGCCACGAGCGATTTTGTCAGCCGGTTATTTGAGGTTGTCCATATGCTTTCACACAGGGACGGCCGCTGAAAGCCAAGCTGAGGCACTCAAATCCCAGCGACAGAAAAGACATTTACGGATAACAATCAGGATAGATCCACCTTGGGTGAAAATGAAAACAGAAGCTGCACTCGTAAATTCGAAAATTAGACGTGTCCGATGAAACCCATAGGGGTTTCCTAGGGAACGTACTGAAGGGCGTCAGAGCAGCAGGAGGAAGATCAGAGAGAATGACACAAGAGTTACAAAGGAAATATTGAGAGAGAAAGAATAGAAGAAGTCCAAGTGCACTGTCTGGAAAAGGATATGGTCATCTTCCTTCTACCTTTAATGCTGTCTATACTAGTATCCTGTGGCCTTCTATGGATCGATCATTTTGACTTGTAACTCCGTTTGTAAGAACAAATGGAAAAAGAGTTTACAGAAACGCGTACAATGGTTGTCTTGACTTGGAATTGAAGATAGAGACTCGTGAAAAAAAGTCATTTTGATTTGGTATTCCCGATTATGTTCATCACCCATTGGAAAAGTGTTGTTATCTAAAGGAACAACAAACAATAACAATAGTTGTTATTTGATCTGCGTCATCAATGTTCGTGGCGGCCATGCTGTTGACATAGAAACCACGGCAACTGTCAGTCTGTCAATTGACAAGCGAGGCAGCGTTGGTATTATCCATGGTATTATCGTTGTATTTTTTTTAAAATAGCGCGATGGTGTGTTGTGTAATACACTGCTGTTCTAACAACAGCAATAAGAACCCCGGAGTTAGTTTTTATGCGATACCGACTGTCAGAAAACATGAAGGGAAGGAGACAGAAGAGTTGAGCCAGCGCAGGAGAGACTTGTGGCTAGCTAGGATAAATAGGCTAAACTGCAAACTCCCCACAGCAAAGTCTGTTCCCATCATTTTACCACAGGTAACGTTGTTGATATATGCCTCATTGATAGGTAGGGAATTAGTGCTTGTGTGATACTGTGCTATTTTGTTACAACGATCCTAGTAAAAGTTAGTCTGTAGCCCTGCAAAGTGTAACGTTATGCAGATTCTGTATGAACGAGATAGTTAACGTTATAAATATCCGGATAAGTTACGGCTGGCAATAAGGACGGATCTTTACTTAAGGCTATTGGGTTTATTTGATATGGGTCCACACCAATGAAGCTTATCTTCTCTTGATACCAACGAGATGAAGCTATTAAGCTACTGCTCACCTCAACTCAAATCTGCGTGCGGCTAGGGGCAGGACAGATGTCATGTCAACAATATGGCCGCGGTTAGCTACTTCCGGTGTTTGCGAATAAGGCCTATATAGGCAAGTCTTTACCTTGTCACAATCTTCATGTCGTTTAATTTGAAAAGCAATCAGTTAATTCAAAGGGGAGCTCCGGTGTTGCACAGCACAGCTGTCAGAGGCATGCTCGCTGTACATTTTCAAGAAGTGTTTACATGCCCTGTATTCTTTATATATATATATAATATTAGTGCTGTCAAATCGATTAATCGTGATTAATCGCACCTAACATTAAAGTTTACAAAATTAACTTCAACAAAATCAAACAAAAACTTCTAATTAAGTTAACAAAAAAATCTAATTAAGTTAAAATCAATTATTATTTAAAATTAAATTAACTTCATTTTAAACATCCAAGAATAATCCTTTAATATGTATATACATACCCTGAAAGGTGCAAAGATTGTAGATCTGTTACCTAGATAGACAAGCCAACAAAGCCAGTACTCATCTAGGGCATAAAGTAAGTACAAATAAGAGCCAAAAACAAAGGGTAAGAAAGATTCTCTCTAGATGGTGGCATCAAGATTACTTAGTAGAGTGTATTAGTCAGTGAAAGGGAAGTGCACTTGGCAGGAATCAGCATGTATGGTGTAGGGGATAATGACCTACAACTGGAACATCGCCCAGTGCTCTGTTCTGCTTCAGTGGTGGCATGGAGAGCATCACGAGCCTGGGGTTTACAGCACTTTAGGACACACACACAGTCATGATACAATGGTTCAACTGGAACCTTACACTTCGTTGGACACGCCGCATCATGCAACTGACAAGGGCTAAAAACAGTGTGTGTAGTGATATCGATCCAGACATGCCCGCACACACACAATTTTTTAGTAGCCTCTCTGCTCCCTCACTCACTCACAGACACACACACACACACACACATTATTACTGTCAACAGATACACTCGGTGGTGCAAACACCAACAAAGCGTTAACCTTTTGCTGGTTGCTGTGTCGGATGTGCCTGAGATCATCTAATAATGATGAGGCACAGACACCAACACAATAAAAACTTCAGCTGAGAAACTTTGGTACAGACAACTAATCAGAAAACATTTTATTGCTTAGAGATTGCTCTTGGAGATTTCAGGATACGTTTCAACATTTTTCTAGATGCTTATTTTAATATAACAAGAATTTAAAGAGAAAATGTTTGAGTTTATCTAGAGATTTCTGACCTTGTTATTGCAGAATTTTGTATCTTAGAACCATTTTTGTACAATTTGAGACATTGTTGAGAAACATGAAACCTCTGAGAAGCATCCTTCCATTAAGCAGCACTTCATCTAAGCTGATACAACTGATATAGTAAAGAGATCTCATTTGAGAAAAGAAAAAAAAGGGATTTTACAAAAACAAAAAAGCATCTCTTTTCCTTTTCACTAAATTTAGACATCAAAAAATGTATGTAACTGAAAGAGATTGAGGTAGAAGCAAAGTGTTGGTTATCTGCCATCACATTAGCTAATTTTAGATTGTGACAGAACAAATAGGACAAAAGGAAAAAAGGAGGCAGGCCTTTCATACCAGAGGCTATCTATCATTAAAAACCCTACTGGGTATAAAAATATCCCTGAGCAACAAAACTGTCATTGGTCCTGTAGGCTTGTCATTTATCAAACTCTGGCCAATTGTTGTGAGGCCAGGAGGGAAAGGAATTGGAGAAATTTTTGGGAGGAGCTTCTCTTTATCTCGCCTGTTTGGGGTCACAGACAGATGCCTGGTTTCTTATCCATCTTAAACATTGAAAGAACACGTAAGTCGAAGACAATGCATATTCAAGTACTCAACCTTGTTATTAAAGGTAGTATGCTCATATCAGTACTTATGTGGGAACAATCTAGTTTGTTACACTGTCGTAACTTACAGGGCTGATATGATGCACTGGGTAGTTCTACATGAATACTTTATTAAAAAGAGAGACTGCATTTATAAGTATATTCACAATTATTCACTAGCAGACCCTTTTATCCAAAAATGACTTTCAAATGAAGAGCATCACAAGTCATTTGTCATAAAAACCAACAATATTTATACTACAAAGGTAAGTTGAATGAATAAAAAAGTAACAAACATTTAAAATTCACTTGTTCACATTCATTTGTTTTAACGAATTGCGAAATAATACATGTTTTATGTATTGTTTGCTACAATATATAAAAGAAAAGCTATTTCATTTTCACCATTCAAAAGCAAGATTTATTTTTTACAAGGATGCATTAAAATGGTCGGGGATGGTCTTTTTTAAATAAATGCTGTTCTTTTGAAAGAATCCGGAAAAAAAAGTAAATCATGTATCATGATTTCTACAAAAATATTTGGCAGTGCAACTGTTTTTAACATTGATAATAATAAGAAATGTTTCTTGAGCCGCAAATCGGCATATTTGAATGATTTCTGAAGGATCATGTGACACTGAAGACTGGAGCAATTCAGCTTTTCCATCACAGGAATACATTTTAAAATATATTCAAATAGAAAACAGTTATTTTAAATTATATTAATGTTTCATAATATGGCTCTTGCTCTAATGATAAATTGCTTCTGATGTTCCTCTGAAGTCACTTTGGTCTGTCGAATGACAAAATGTAAATGTTTTATGTGCGATTCCTAAAGCTTGCTCTTAAAATACATTTCCACAAAACAACCATCCTGCTTCAGCCATTTTCATTTAAATCTCAAATCTCGAAGCCTGATGCAAAATTTCCACCAGCATATAATTAAAAGAGCTTTCAGGGTCAATCCAGGTGTCTACAGAGCAAAAGGGCAAACTGTCCAAAGGTAATATTTAGTGTGCATTAGCCTGTCCAGATGATTTCCATCAAACATGTGCAAGACGGGACACAGATTCAATGTTTTTTATATATAAAACAACAAAATTAGAAACTGAAGTCTATAACTCAGCCAAGCCAGCATGCAATGTATAGTTAACACTGGGCCTTGTGCACTAATCCATAAATGATCAAATCACGACCATAATTAGCTAATGACTCCAGCAGCCATCTCTCATGAAGAATGCATATAACCACAACTCTAATGACATTCTGTCAGCGAGCTTAGAAGAACGGAGAGCGAGAGAAGGTGCAAGGTACACTCACACATTGAGATAAATCACCTGTCTGCCTTCAACAAATGCACAAGCGTAATAAATATCAATATTGCAGATTTATGTTCTTCAGACATAATTAGATCTTGAACAGTGATGTAATTCTCAGCAAACACACATTATTTTGTTCTTTACTGACTCTTGAGGATGAGAACACTTTCATTTTACAAGTATTTCAATAATCGGTGATTCAATTTAGGAAGAAAGTGTTCTGAACACAATTGTAATCTCAACAACATCTTGATGTGTTCAGTGGTACGTGACGGCTTGTTAAAAATCAAACGAATAAAAGAGACAGTGTTGTTATTCTCCTTTTCATTCATCTGGAAAATAAAATATAAGTAGTAGATGAAAACGTAAAATTAAAAGCTGAAGTAAACAAAAATTGAAAAACATTAAAGGTATGTAGCAAAAAAAGTTAATATAGGGGGAAAAAACTAAATCTCTAAACAAACTAAAATAAAAACTGAAAATACATAAATTAACACTGTGGATGTATTAAATCAGGTTTAATCAGGCTTAATCAACATGAAATGTCATTCACAAACTTTTTTCTTCTATAATGCATTTAAAAGTTACATAAAATATTCAACAAGAAAAAAAAGTCACTGTTTCCTATGGATGCATTGAGACGTTCTGAAGGGTGAACTTTTAATTTCCCCGTTCAAACGCTCATACAGTGGAGCTTTAAGTTTTTTGCTTCTAGTTGAACAACAGTTTTACTGACCTTTTACTACGTCAAATGACAGAAGTAAAATGGATTGCGAAATGCAGTTTCAAGTTGACACGATTTCCAGAGTACTGCAACTTGAACTCATAAATGCCATAAAGACCATGGGCACATACACACACACACACACACACACACAACACACACACACACACACACACACACACACACACACACACACACACACACACCACACACACACACACACACACACACACACACACACAGTACTTTTCTTGCTTTATCAAACATTTTTGTCATTCAGGATATCCAGACACAATTTCAACACTTAAAAGATTTGAGGATTGGGTTGAGAAGAGAAGATGAAAAAAGCCAGTCTTAAGCAAAAAGGTGTGGTGGTACTAAAAAAATAAAAAAAACACTCCACATTCCCTGGATTTGACATGGTGGAGCTAGAAGTAATTCACACCCACACACACACACACACACACACACACCCTCTCTCTCTCTCTCTCCTCTCTCTCCTCTCTCTCTCTCTCTCTCTCTCTCTCTCTCCTCTCTCCTCTCTCTCTCTCTCTCTCTCTCTCTCTCTCTCTCTCTCTCTCTCCTCCTCTCTCTTCTCTCTCCTCTATGACTATAACAGAGCAGCAATAAGAGAGAGAAAAGAGAGGAATTTATTTGTAAAAAAAAAAAAAAAAAAAAGTAGGTCAAATGACACTTTATCTGTGATAGGGGAAAAAAGAGAATTGTGATACAGAAGTACTGGCAGACCATGTGCAGCTGTGTAGTAAGTCTTGAGGACCAATGAAAAGGCTTCTTGTCGTAGATGCACTGCACTTATTACCTTTAAACAGCCCAGTGAGGGCCTCCATTAGATACAATAAAAGGAAATAGAAAATAACAGCTGTATCTAGCCCAGCTTTTCTTGTGGACTACCAAAACCCTGTTATAGAGGATAAAGCCTTGCACAATTCAAACAACAAAAAGGTCTGATATTTGTTAATGACAGCACCATATGAACAACATTAGTTTGTTTAAATGCTGTTTACTCGGCACACTATAAGCACATGTGTAAGAAAACATGCATGTTAGCATTCACAAATCAGCACAGTCTCATCCCAAGAAGTCATTTATTGACGTCTTGGGACGTCTTTTGACCATACGTCAATATCCGCCTTTTTAGGGTACCCTTAAACGTCGGTTAGATGACGTTATCGGATCCTAACTCTACCCCAGACCTAAACCTACCCCTAAACCTACCCGTCACCTAACTGATGTTAAAGGTAAAGCGTCAGTTGTATGACGTCCCGGATCGTCATATAACCGACGTTTAAGGGTACCCTAAAAAGGCGGATATTGACGTATGGTCAAAAGACGTCCCAAGACGTCAATATATGACTTCTTGGATGAGACTGTGTTACACAAATCTAAGATATGGTTAGGATATGACAGACAGAGAGAGAGAGGTGGAAAGTAACAGCATTTTATTTGCAGGGCAATCTCAAAGTGATGATAATGGTTGAGGTAAACACTTTTACAGTTTTTTACAGTCGCTAGGACCCATTTTTCAATACTTAAGTCACTTTTTCTAAACTCTTCACACAGTTCTCCTAACCAACTTTCAGCTCGGGACACCAGTTCATTTCACATTCAAAATGCACTAAAACTACCAAATCACTTCATACATATCTCAAATCAACACATTCTTCCATAACACTAGCAAAGGTTGACAGCTAACAAACACACTTTATCACCCACAAAACAATAACATAAAAAACACTAACAACAGGTAACTTTATACAATGTTTTCCTGTGTAAATGCTTTCTTTCCTTTTTTTATTTTGTTTTTTTTATAATATTTTTATTAAAGGAAGAAAAGAATGATGTATCATATACAGAAAAAGTTAACAATGTTCCTTGTTTTTACATTTTCTCCCTTTCCCCACAACCCACCCACTGAACACAAAAAAAATAGATGTAAATGCTTTCTTTCTTCTACCTCTCTACTGTTTAGAATTCACTGCAATATATGTTACTAGAATGAATCCGACATCATGCAGTTATTATATTTTATGTTTTTGGAGTAATTCCAAAGTACAACAATTTGTATATACACCATCCACCGATACAGATACAATAGGAATCAGCTGTGGTTGGTCCAATTGTTTTTATACCATTTAATTTTTAGATTCTAAATATATTTCATTACAATATTACTGTAGAAATGTGGCAAAAATGCTGTCTTATTCAGTTTTGTATTATTTTATTGTTTTGAACTTAAGTTTAACAGTTTTGAAAACAGTGTGTAAGCATGTGCAAATTGGCCTATAAGTACACAGAGTTCTGGCGGTTGTTGTGTCGAAGTGAGAAAAGAATTAATGTAATTTGAAAGATGTGGTCATTGAATGCATTTTGTGCCAAAGCAATGATAAATGATCCAATGTGAGATCCAATATTGAGAAATGTGTCCTAGCGACTGTAAAAAACTGTAAGTAGAAGGTATCAATGGAACAATAGGAGACAGACGAGCTGGAGACTTCAACTGGTGAGTACAACCACACACAGCTTTTTGTGGCCAATGAACTTGAGGAATTAACTGAAATTTCTTACAGGGAATGGAGAAATCGCAGAAGAGACACTGGAGTTGGATCACAAGGGCAGGTAATACGGTAAGAAGGGAATCACAGGAAGTAGGTGCATATACAGTCCAAGAGCATGGAAAGGCATCTGAGGTCCAAGACTAGACAAGTACAACTGAAGTGTGTGCTTTTATACAGAGGGTGATAGATGTGGGAATGAGCTGCAGGTGCGGACCCAGTACTCAGGTGATTGGGATAGTAGTGAGGGAGTAATGTTGGAGCCTAGCAAATCTGTTACAGATAAGCCCCTTTCACACAGCACTTTGGACCCGGCAAATTGCCGGCAAATTGCCAGAACGCCTTCTGTGTGAACGCAAACACAACCCGGGATTGATGCCGGGATCGATCCCGGGTTGAGGACCTAGTAACATTGCCGTGTTCAGACCCGGAACGCGCGCTGTGTGAACAAAAGCCAGAACCAATGCCGTAAGGGGTGTGTAATAGTGATGACGCATGTGCCATCGCGCGACTCTGTTGCTCTTAGAAGAAAGTTTGTGTTCGTCATCTACAAAGAAAGAACGAAAAAATGTCTGCAAACTGGAAAGAAGCAGATACAGGAGCTCCTCACAATCCGCGCTGAAGCTGCGATCGTTCGCCAGCTCTGTGGAAAGGTGCGCGCGTGCACATGTTTTCGACGCGTACTTTACACCTCTCATCCTGACGTCACGCGGCTTTCCGGGACATTAACGGGTTGTGTGTGAACGCACTCACACAGATCCCGGCAAATCACTGGCAGTGTGAATGAACCGAAATCAAACAATCCCGGGACAAATGCCGGGTCACATTATCCGTGTATTTTCCGGAATCTCTGTGTGAAAGGGGCTATATACAGTATAATCCGTGATTTAACAGGCAGATGAATAAAGTAACAATAACGCTAATATAATATATTTACATTAAAAGCTGAAGTTTTTAATATAGCCAAATCATAAGAAACGCCACATATACCATACTTCAAGTGAGGTTGAACCTCCAAATTTAAAGACTTTACAAATTCTCCAAAACCAAATGAAATGTTTTGCAAAAAAAAAGGGTTTACAACTGTGTTTCAAGGGCAAATATGGGGCAAAATATATTAGCATTGGATGGTGAAATGTTTCCTAAACCTGCAATACAAGTGAGAAGTGCTCATTTAAGATCAGGGGAAGCTTTAACTGAGACATAAGGAACGAGTCATTTTCTGCAAAATATCAAAGATGACATCTCAGTCTTTTCCCAAAGGCTGCAAGCCTCCTAGACTCAGGCTTTCTCTGTGAAACGAGAATGATTCAAAGCACACTGAGGCAGTTGACCTTCCGCTAACACAATGCAACAAATGTGGAAAAGAGAGAGAGAGAGAGTGAGAGATCGAGAGAGGTAAGACATGAGTGGGGGAGGAAAGCAGATGCATAATTGTCCCCAAGGTAGCAGAAAAAGTGAAATCTGTTGTTGGTTTGGCAAAAGAAAAGGTCAGTGCTTTCAGAGGGCCTATTCAATATCGCACATACGCCCAGCTTGGTGGTTTTGGACGGCCACTCTTGAATCAAGCTTTTAGATGAGCCTTCATTGTTCCCCGAGGGTTGGAGAGAAATGCTCCGTCAACAAAGGCCACGCCGGGGTCTGATTGCAAGGAGGACAAAGAGAGCATTCAGCTGGAACCACCATATTATATCTGCTGATAAGCAATGGTTACAGTCTAAACACACACATGTGCATGAACACACACAGAAGAAGATAACCAGGCTAGCAAAACAGTAAAGGAGGACAAAGACTTACGATAAATGACCTGTAGCAACTAAGAAAGCCATATAGAAGGTTTGTGTTGTGTTGTGATATAGGATGCTACTTTTGGGGTTGAACAGAGATCAAGAACAGAGTTCTAAGGGCAAAGTAATACTCCTTTTTGCTGGAAACACAATTTCTGTGCTTTGAACTCCTATAATGAAGTTGTAATACTATTGGCAAGTCTTTCTAAAAGTAGTTGGGAGAAAAATGATACCAGAGGGTGTCCCTTTTTCTTGCAAAGCATCTGCCGAGTTTGACTGTTTAGTTTGGCCCTCCCAGCTTTCTGTTCTACAAGCTACACTCACACATGCAATATACACATACAGTAATATGTACTTAAAAGCCTAGTGGTCATTCTATAATGAATAGTCATTAAGCATTACGTTACATGAGGCAGTTAGCAAGACATAACAACAGGTGCAAAACTAATACGCTTAGCAAACATGAAGTATATTTGATGAGAGGAGGTTGCTCTGAATCCCTGAATAGATGACCGCAGATAAATTCTATTTTATTTTAATCACCATTTTAGCTAAAGTAAACAGCCTACTTGCATGCTGATGAATTATATTACTTAGAACGGAGAACTGATATTTTTAGAATTTTAGATGTAGGTACTCAAAATATGATTAGCAGATGATGCCTTCTTTTACAGATGTACTGATGATGTATATGTCTGAATCTCACAAAAACTGTCATCACATTTAAACCCAAAATCAAAAGAAATTAATGTATGAAATGATTACAAAATTTTACATTTAAAAAAAATGTTCTGTTTTAGGTGCATAAAATGTTTTTGCATTGTGCCACTTTTTTTTACATTTTATTTATGCACATTTCCCTCCAAATTTCACATGGCTGTAATGCCATTTACTTTTGAGGGATTTTTAATTCATTACATCGGATTTTAAATCTAATACAATGATATTTTTACTGTATTACAGTAAATAACTATTTTAAAAATCAACATAAAGGAACAACAAAAAAATACCATGAAGTTTAATTACTTAAAGGATAATTACGGTATTTACTTTGAGTCTATTTTCTAGTTTGTTTTGAATGAACTAGAGTGGTGGACACATAAAGTTTGACGATGGGTCCTGTCTCGACTTTTTGACTCTTTTAGAATCGCCTCTGACCGCTTCAGAGTGGCTGTCTATGGGCATGCACAAACATGTCCTTAAAACAAGAAATTTTGTTTCACTTGTACACATGATATCTGAACAGCAAGATCAAATTGTTGATCTAATGTGTAGTAGGCACTGTGAACTAAATCCCAATCTGAGCAAGGTACACATACCTGCAATAAGTGTCCAGTTGGGTCTGAAAAGCACCAGATAAATAAAAGTCACTAACTAACACTTCCTGAAATTAGCCTTAGTCACAAACTGGACCCAAACTTTCTTGGCGAGAGACTGAGGTTACATCACTTTAAATCCAGGATCAGTATAGATCTACTGGGTTCAACTGTTCCGAGTTGAAGCTCTCTTGCGGTATTTAATTTCAGCTGTAAAGTGGCCCTCTCATCGCCCAGAGCTCTGCTGTCTGCTTCACAATCTGTGGAAAGAGACAGTAGAACATTTCTGCTCTCTCTCATTCTCTCTCATTTTTATTCCCGCTCTCATTAAGCATGCCTTGCAGTGCCTCATATGTCACCCTGGATTTATTAAGTCACCATCAAATTAATTATGCCCTTCTCTCTGCCAGCCCAATGTAATCTTTCTGGTCACATTATTTCAGATTAAACTATTCCAGTGAAGAAATGGCTCCCATGAATGAAATTTGGTGGAACATAAGGTGCATTGTCTCATAAAATCATTTCAAACAGATGTAATGTGAAGAGAGTTAAATGATTTGTTGAGGACAATTTGCTGAATTGTAATAGCATGCTTACGAACAAGAGGCGAAAAATCCAAACAGATGTTCAAAAGAGAGATTTTAAAAGGACAGACAACCCAAAGGAACTGAAAACGCTTTTCAAACCTTATCCATATCTGATAGATCTGAGGTCAATTATATGCTTGCGCACTCCTAAAAACATGTTGCTTTTCTATTTGTCAAATTTATCTACTGGAAAAAAAAAACATTTCAAAATACAAAATAAAAACACTTGGAAGCCAATCATAGTGCCATATTTCTGAAAGCGAGAGAGAGAGAATTTTGGCAAAAGTAACACAAAAAGAATGATTAGAATAGAACTCAACAAAAAGAATAGAACTCAAAAAAAGAATAGATCAATACAATTAGTTACTTTTATACTAATTCAGTAACGTAATGTGCTACTTAAAAAGTATTACACAGTATTTTGCACAGAAAACCTGAAACTGTCAACAGCCGTTGTGTGATTCATCACCCATATGTGCAATACTCTAAATTAGCCTCTGTATTTGTGTAACAATCCAATGTATTTGAGTTCTGTTTTTGTGATCTTGGTTTCCCCTGTCTTTGTGGTTTTTGGTTTAGCCCTGTTAAGTTTTCTTCCCGCTCCTCGTTTGTGTTCAGTTTCATCACCTGTGTTCTGTTAATTATTCAATCATTCCATGTATATTTAAGCCCTGTGTTTTCTCCCAGTGTTTGTCGATCGTCGTCTTTGAATGGTTGTGTGTTTCCTGATTTTCTGGAGTTTGTTCTTGTTTGAGTTTGGAAGTTTTCATTTTTGTTATTAAAATCTATTGTCTTGGAAATTCCGTGTCCTTGTCTTCGGTCACCTGCACAGCAACCCTGACAATTTGCTTAATTACAATGCAGAATATTTTCCTTTGTTTATTTTAAAAAACTCATCACTAATACAACATATAATGAGAAACGATTCCCATCTCTGTGACTAAATCTAGTTTGCATCGTCTTGATAAACATTAATGATGTGTATAGCAATTTTAATATCTTGGTTAACAAATGCACATGCAAACCATTTACAACTGCAAGACTCAACTAAGGTTGGTACAACAGGGGAACAGATTTAAAGGCCCGTCTGCTCTTTCAAACGAATGCTCACTTAAATAGGTGAGCATTACTAGAAAAATATATATAAATGTATATATTTCTATATATATACTTTTGGTGGCTTTTCCTGGTCTGGAAAACATATCGGTAACTAACGTAACCTCGATTCCCTGAGAGAAGGGAACGAGTATTGCGTAAGTACCTTACACTATGGGAAAACTCCTTTTCTCGAGAATATTGAAGCCAAATTTTTGAAACACAGTGCAGCTGCACAGCAGACACTAAGCTGAGCATCTTGAGCAGTCATTGGCTGTGCTGCGGCAACTGCACGAACCTATGGCGAGGCGGCTCATGCACACGAACCAATCAGGTCGCTTCGCGGCTTGGCGCGTCATAGTCCGCCAGAATGGGTGTGGCTTAATTATATAAGGTCCCATTCTCTGCCATACAACCAGATTTAATCTCCTTCAGCGAACTCTCCACTTCGCTGACCTCCAGAAGCCTCATAAACTCATAAGACCTCTCGAAAGGGAACTTTAATTACTTGGTAACACTTTACAATAAGGTTCATTAGTTAACAATAGTTAACTACATTAGTTAATATGAACTAATAATGAACTGCACATATACGGCATTTATTGATCTTTGTTAATGTTAATTTCAACATTTACTAATACTTTATTAAAATCTTGTTAACATTAGTTAATGCACCGTGAACTAACATGAACAAACAATGAACAGCTGTATGTTTATAAACTAACATCAACAAAGATGAACAAATGCAATAACGAATGTATTGCTCATGGTTAGTTCATGTTAGTAAATACATTAACTAATGTTAACTAATTAACCTTATTGTAAAGTGTTACCAATTACTTTTCTATTATGCATAATGTTTACAGCCCTGAAATAAACTTCCAGGTTGCTACATCTTTTGATCAATTGACTTTTTTGACTTTGAATTGACCATGACCTTTCCAGTCATTTATGAGCACTGGATAAGTTATATTAACATAACTGGATAATTATTAACAACTATTTCAAGAGAGATTTGTGCTACAAAATGAACATAAACGGATAATTCTATAGTGAAAAAATACATGTTCTATATTTTAGGACATTAATATATTAAATATGATATAAAATATATTAAATATGATATTTAATTATTAAAACCTACTCATTTTATTTCATGTTTTCTGTGTGAGAAAGCTGGAACATCCCTCTTTAAATATACTGCTCAGTGTAGACATAGACGTTACATGTCTTCAGAACTCCCATACAGCATCAACCTGAAGAACTGAATGACCTATGTAATGCATTATAGTATGATTACTGCAGCGCATGCTGTTCTTAAAGCGCGATCAAGACCACTGATGTGTTCTTACTGAGGTAGTGCTGCATAAAGCTTACTATATATACTCAGCATGAAAAGAAGTACCAACTTTCTCTCTGGGGCCATATTGCTCCTGACAGCAATAGCTTTTAAATGCTCTGCTGGTCAAACAATGGCATTGACTTATGGTTACCCATCCCTGTTTTCTCAATGCGTACAAAGGAAAAATTGACCACACAACCACGCACCGCTCAAGGTCGTCACTAGACAACAAATTTCTGGCCTTCGTTACGAGTGATGGATAACAGAAACTCCTTCATCCCGACAAATGATCAGAAAATTGTATTATCCGAGTACAGAGATAAAAGGATTACTACACAGAGGAGATGAGAATGTGAGCGATATGGGGACAATGAAAAATGGGGGATATATTGAAAAAATATTGAGGGATAAAGAGAGGATGGAAAGATGAAGCATTTCACTTTACGAGGTGCGGTACGAGCGGAGAGACACTGTGTTTCTGACAGGCGATCACAGGGCCTTCAAGCATGTATGTCTGTCAAATTCAACAGCCCACAGACAGACAGACAGACAGACACACACACACACACACACACACACACACACACACACACACACACACACACACACACACACACACACACACACACACACACACACACACACGGTCTTTCAGTCACAGTGAATCTAATGCAAAGTGAATTTAGGCTCCCAAGCTTAAAAAAACTGAAGGGAGAACAGGTAAATTTGTGAAATCAAAATTGAACGAAAAATGTTACACATTTTAGATCATTAAAGTAAAAACATCATAATGAATCAGGTTTGCCTTACTCTTGAGATAAGAGTTCACCTAAACAAAATGCAAACAAACTAAACTTCTTAAACTGAACAACAAAAACTCATTAGAATGGACATCAGAAACCTAAAAAATGACCATATGACCACCCACATTTACATGCTAACAGTGATCATAAACCTGGCGGACCCAATCGTGAGAATGTAAACATTAAAAACAAAAACTCATGTTTTTTTCAAAAGAACTATTATAACTAAATGCACTTCAGGGAGGCAAATTAAATAATAAAATTGCATAATTAAACCTCTTTAAATCCTAATTCGCTCTTCGATGAGAAGGGAGGCATGAACAAGCAACCAAACAAAGCAGACATGGACAAAAAAACATTCTGTTTTCCTGGCGAGAACAGATGCATGTTTTTGTCCTGTTAATCACAAGCTCTGATTCTTGACCCAAGCCACCAAGTGAGTTAGAGTGTCTGTGAGTCTGAAAGTGTGAATGCATCACTGGGAGTATGTTCACCGAGGCATGTAAACCAGAGCAGAGACATTTAAGTCAGCAGAGGGCCCGAGCGGGGCTTTAATGAAAGCAGCGTGTCAGCGGAAGGTGTGATGAATTTGGGAGACATGGGAGGGGGAGTGCGAGAAAGCAGAGGGAAGAAAAAGCAAACGGGAAGATCGAGACAGTGAGAGAAGGGAGGAGCGGAGGGCTCTTAGCAGTCGGGTCCCCAGTGTGAGAGCGTGATTCCGGCAGCTCGCAACAGGAGACTCATAGAGGCTATAGCTTTGCTTTATTGGAGCCTGGAAATCAGTAAACAAGACTGATGTGTGTTGGGATATGCTGCTAAATCCACTACCTCACTCTCAATCATCTCCTTCTATCTGTCCTTTTCTGCCTATCGCTCTCTATTTCTGTCTATTGTCTCTTTTGACCTGTCAATCTCATTCATGCCAATGTTCTGTTGGATACCCAGCTTACCTCAGTCTCTATATCTTTCTCTCTGTGTAACATTTGAACACAGTCACTGTTGTTTAATGTTCTAAACCACCTACTCAGTATTTCCAAATGTCCAGATAAGACTTTATTACAACTTTAAAATGGCAGATTGTCACAAACCTCTTATACAATGAAGCCCGTTATCCTATTACTTCCAGCTAAAACTTCAGAGTAGGGTTGCAGAATTTGGAGGGGGAAAAAAACATCTAATATTTGCAATTTTTCTGCAATTCAAAAAAGCTTCAGGTTTGCTGCACCTGTTTGTAAGGCTGATGACAACACTTATTATTGTTGTTAAAAAAAAGAAATATAGTAATATTTCACTGTAAACATTATGCATTATGCATGCAGGTTTATAGCCAAGCAAACTGAAGCACTAAATGTCATCTAAACATTAACTCTTTCAAATGAACCTTTGGGAAGATTAATTTGAGTGAATCTGTTCACCTGGACAGTTCATTTAAATGCACCAGTTTGTTGCTGATGTGTGTCATCTTTTAATATATAACATAATATTTTGTTAAATTCTGCTGTTTGATCACTATGTTTTTACTCAATTATATAAATGTGTTTTATTAGTTATATTAGTGGCATTTCGTGAATAAATGTGCTCATAAATCATCTTAATTACGATTCTCAATTCTCAAAAACATTTAAATGAATTCATTAGCTTGTAGTGTAACATGACTAGCTAAACTACTTTAAATTATGAGCAACTCAAAGATTCACTCAACACTGGTTTTTATGTGTCTATATGATTAAGTGTATGTGTAAGTGGGTGTACGCAAGTGCTCCTTCCCTGTCAATTTCTTTTCAATTGCAACCTTTTCCGCCCCACTTTCTAATCTTAGAGGACAGAAATCAGACTCACAATCAAGCACTGCTGCCCATGAGAGCCCTCAAATCATCACAAAGGACAAAAAAAATATGAAAAAGTAAAAGTGAAAGGCTAAAAAAGCCATTTACCCTCGTCAACCATCTGTAACACGCACATTAACGCAATACTGCCCAGACAAGCTATAATTCAGAACTCAATTACCATTCCAAAAAGTGCACAGTATGCAGAGGGACTTTGGACACCCAAGAGGACGGCTACACAGAAATCATTTCTCATGATTAAATGACAGCTCTTTTGATTGGCTCTGATTTGTTGACAGCTCTGACCAATCAGAGGATAGAAATAGTAGGACAAATTTCATAAAGACATGAGAAACAAAGAGAGAAAAAGTGAAAGAACATTAAAAATTAGGCCATGGTCTTTCATCTGTCCATCAAAGACAGAGGAAATAAATGGCCTCTGTGAGTTCATTAAAGGTCCAAAATGTAAATAAAAAAAATCAAACACATAGCAAAGCTATAAACGCAGTATAAACCGTTCAAAAAGATACTTAGTTTTTCCTTCAAAGAACAAACTAGTGACCCCAAATCTCGCAGACTAAAAATACCCAGACTAATCTTACATTTAAAGGGATAGTTCACCAAAAAAGGAACATTTGTCATCATTTATTCACTTTCATGTTTCTCCAAACCATTTTTTTTAACCTTGGAACACAAAATCAGATGTCTAAAAACATATGAATACTATTGTCAGGTTAATCAGAAACTTTCTCAATTCATATGTGCACATTGCTGCCTAAAATTAGATGTTTTTGGCATCAAAGCCACTGTTGAGTTTGACTTACATGAATTAACTCAAACTAAAAGTACTGGTGCACATTCCCTCGCTTAACCTTTTAGAGTGTGACATCGGAGGGATGATTGGTGTCCTCTCTGAGAGCAATAAGAGCGTGTGCACCTGGCCACAACATCTCATTCACAGATGTATTTTCCCTGGAGGAGCTTGTCTCTGAAGCCCTCAGAGGGCGGCGGTAATGAGAGGAATGGATTGTATTGATGCTAGTGACCCGCGGTCCACGGAGGAATAAAATGAAACAGTGGCGACTGACAGGCTTCATTACGCTTCCTGTAAGAACACATTAAGGTGGCTTCATCCCCACCTGAGTCGCCTTTCTCTCTCTATCTCTCTACCTTTTCTTGCTCTGCCCGTAGAGAAAACAAAACACAAATGATACCTCCATATTATAGCAATTGATTCTCCTAGGCAGCAATGAGACTAAATGGAGAGGAAAAGGAGATAAGCATTTAAATCCAAAAGATTTCTTCTAAAACAAATATCCTAATAGTGAAGTTGACATTTAAAATCTCAATATGACCTAAAACATTGCTCTTCAAATTCTTTCAAGATCATATTATGATTCTATCTTGTAGCTCCCTGAGAGATTGACATGGTAATAGAGATTCGTATGGTAATGGATATGGTATTGGCAATATTAATGTATTTGGTCTTGGCGGAAAAAACCTGCTACGCTACTGCTGCAGAGCAAGTACTGAGACTTGCTACTGCCAATACATTCACAGACATGCTGCTTCACATGTAATAACCCTATAGCAGATCTATACAGGTGGAGCTGGGGAAGGTGGAGGGTATCTGATACACTGCAGTCTGCAAACAGCAAACACGACCAATATTTGAATGTTGGCCGCTGATGCAACAGCAACCAATCAGCTGCGCAATGTACATGACAATCCAATCACTACCAAATGAGTTAAGGACCTATCAGCCTGCCCCATCTAGAGTTTCATGCCAGAACTTGGTATTTATTCTAGATATATTTAATTCCATCATCATGGAATTTAGGATGTTCTAAACTGGCTGTAATCTAAGTATCACTTATTTCGCAAAGAAGCACACTTCCAAAAAAGTACTTTTAATGCAATTACTTTACCAATCAGTGATTGGCTCTTTTATTTAGAAGGCGGGATTTACTCCGCAATATTGCGCGTTGAACTTTTTCCCATTCATAGGAACATGAGTGTGTCGTTTTTTTATATATAAGTCTTTGATTAGGTCTCCTGAGCTATAAAAGAGCAACCTCTGAGCAATACAACTGAACACTCTTCAATTGCTCCTTTTCATCAGGTCTTTAGCATCCAGGGTGTAATTCACTGAACACTGTATTAAATGCCACCTACAATCAGAGAGGAGAGACTGATATCGGTGTGTCTCCACGGGGCTTAATGACGGAAGGATCATGCCGCGGCCCAATTTCCTCCCCTGATTAGACAATCAGATCCTGATGACATCAACACGCGCAGATGGTGCTTCTTCAGCCGTTTATTTATTAATGAGTGCTTGTGTATTTTTATCAGATGGGGCCTGATGCTAGTGCCCCCAATAGAGAAAAATTACTAGACTTTGATGTTTTCGGATTGATGCTGTTTGACGACCTCGTTTCCTCAAAACAGTGCGTCTAAACTGGTTTTGCTTCAGGACCCAGATTTTACTTTGGACATCAAGTGGCGACTCAATACAGTGTCCTAAACAGGAATTACATTATAAAGCACTGTACCCATTCTGGCAAAGGTGCTTTCACTAGAGTAATCCTAAACTTCTAGCGCTTTGAAAGGAGCACACTACCCCCCAAAATTGTCATTTATAAGGATGTCTTTTATAAGCATCTTTCCAATGGAGAGTCTGTAAGCCGGAGTGCTTTGGTGTCAGATGTAATGTGTAGGGAGCAAATGGGGTTAAATAAGCTGACGGGGAGAGACGCAGTTGTGTAGCTGACTCTATTGTCTTTAAGGGTGCTGTGAGACAGAGGTTGTTGAGCGCTGCAGGAGATGGCTGAGTGAGAGTGACAGCGAACTTGATTGCCATTTGTCTCACTGTGAACTACTGCCGAGCTTCAGAGAGAGATGGACTGAGAGAGAAAGAGATAGACTTCCAGACAGACCGGAGGCCAAAGTGCCTTCTCCACAGGGTTTGAAATGAGCTTTTTCACTCACCAGCCAATTTAGCTGCTAAATTTTTAAGTTAGCTGCCATTCAGAACTTCCACTAGCCAAAACAAAAATATCAGAAATAAACCAGATTATCAAAGTCACAGCTTAGATTTAAATATATTTATTATTAAATCTGATTCAGAATCATTGCATTGCTTTCATCTTTACGATAGTCAATCACTTTTTGCGGATACAACTAAAAAAAAAAATTCTCTGTGACTTCTCTTATAATTTCCATGAGTTTACCTGCACGTAGCAATAAAGATGTCAGGGCGCTTTTTGCTCAAAAGTCTTGGACATGCGGCCTTTATGAGAACGGGTTGGAAAAGTGGCTTCACGCGTCAAGCCTCGGACATCTCACATATAGGCTTATCGCACACCGGCCGTGTCATTCTGTATTTCAGCGGCAATCCAAAACATTGAATCTAATCACCATACAGGACAAAGTTCACTTCAAGAAAGAATAAAGTGGCATCAATGTGTTTTGAATTACGGTATTTGAAGAAGAAGAAAACAAAACACAAAAACGAAAGGACGATCTATATTATTTCTCTAAATGAAACATATTTATTCAAGCCACAAAACCAAATCTGTTACTGAATGCACAATACACTACAATCTCCTAGGTGATACAATCTCCTAGGGTGAAGTCAGTACGTACATATATTTGTCCCAAATCGTTGTATTTTAATTTTAATGCAAACTATATGTGGGTGACGCTGTGGCGCGGCATGATTTTGAACAGCTGGAGTCTCAGTTGGACAGATGCCGAGTGGTGCCGCCGGTGTGCGTATGGTCATAGAAAGTGAAAGTGATGTGATATGTAGCCAAGTATGGTGTATGGTACATTTCACCCATCCAAGTGCACACACAGAGGAGTGAGTATTGAACACACACCCGGAGCAGTAGGCAGTCACTTTTGCTGCAGCACCCGGGGTGATTTGGGGTTAGGTGCCGAGTCTTCTGCCAGTTCAGGAGACTTGCAATATAGTGCATCAATCTATAGAGAGTGTAACAGTGCCCGCCCCCTTTTTCCTGTGGCATTGGTTCGAATATATTTTTACCAATACATTTTCCTAAAGGGATTTTTAAAAAGTCTTTGTTAAAGAGTTATACGCCATAACCAAAACCGAACAGCAACGATGTAAATCACACCATCACAAATTTTGATTTGAAGCAAAAAAGTACTAAACGGCTTTAAAGAGGGAAATAACTACAAGCATTGCAAATTACATAATAGTTTTACAAAAGGCACAACTTTAAAACTATTGGTTATGTATATTGCAAGAATATATATGTGGGATTTTTACTTCTGGAACCCTAATGATGCACACTATAATGCATTTTAATGGTGTTTTATGTCAGTTTGGAGCATCATAGACATGCTTCACATAAATTACCATTTTCCCTTTTCCTTTAAAAAGTCTTCAATAGAAGAGAAAGAGAGAAATAAAACAGGAAAGAGTGAGTCGTGTAGGTGTATCCCATACCTGTGGGAACGGCCGCGTCCATGGAGGGTCTCTCCCAGGTGTTGACTTGCTCCCAGGCGAAGCCATTAGTCCCCAACGCCACGCTGTAGCCACAATTACTGTAGTGCTCTTCAAACGAACAGCTGCCTACAGAACACACAGGAGAGAAAAGAGGGGAAGATGGCATATGTCAACATGATTAAGCCACGGAGTACCATCATTACTTCATCTTCGCTAAAAACACGATTTTCCACCGCATTAAGCTTTATGCTAGCCGGGAGCTAAGGATTAGAAACCCAGGACGAAATAGCACTAATTAAATGCACTCATTTGAACATGTCTTCTTGTGTCGTATTTTAGAGAGATGGATTATTTAAACAGTAAGGTGCAAAAGGGTGTGCTATATTGTGAATATAAATGGTCAATACTATAGAGTGACACAATGTAGCACAGCCTTGACTTACAGCTTTTATGAAATGGTTACCACATAATAAAAAAATAATTATTTTTATTAAAATATTGCTTTATCAAGCTAATTTATATATTCTCTGAATATTTATTTATTTGTTGTTTGTTTATCATGGTTGTATATGCTGTATTCAACTTAATTTTGATAAATTCCAATTTTAATTAAAAAAATATTATATTATATTATTTTAATCTGATTGAAATCACAAATAAAATAGTAAAAAAAAAGTCCAGATAGATTATGATCATGATGATTTGGGACAAAATGTGAAACTGTCATTAAAAAAAAAACATTAATTAAATGTATTATTTTCTTTATGCAAAAATAACTCATTGTAATTTTTGGTGTCAGATGTATAGACTTTTGTGAGCTAATAAACAGGTTTTCACATTATATTACTATGACTGGAATACTGAATTGACCAATCAGCATTTAGGGCGGGAACTATCTTTTTTATAAATAACTTTTTATACTTCTTGTTTCCTTTCAGACTATTTTATTTCCTGAATCTTTTTAGGGGGGACTGAACGTGTCATCCAGACTTATTTGAATAGACGTTGTTTAAGTACGACACAACGTGGAAATCTCTTTAGCTTGTGTGCACGTTAAGTGCTCAGATTCAACATGATGAAACTTCTGCCTGCAGGATACTTACATTTACATTTCTGCATATTTCAAGGACCAAATATTCACTGCCGTCTTAATTTGCCCCTGCGTATTAAGCTACACAAGAGGATTAAAATGCTACAAAAATAATTAATTTGCCATGAGTGCCGAAAGGCGATGAATCCCACAATACTAGCAAGATTCGCAAATCACATCAAAGGTATTCTCAAAGAAATCGCACAACCGTAAAAACAACAATTGTAAAATATTCAGAATTTTCCAAGGGGAGCGATCGGAGGGCCTAGTAGGAAAGAATTAACCAGTGAAAGACGTGATTTTGAGGAACACTTCTGCCCACTGGGGTTCAGTTCAGACAGCAGCAGAAGAAGAAATAAGGTCTCCTGTAGTTTATGTAACCCTCGGCTCCTGATTGACTTTGAAGTGTGAACACACTCATACTGCCACCCTGCTTGTCCTCAGCCTACGCTGGGGAAAGAAGACGTTCTCATACTCAATAAGTGTCAAACAATTAGCATAGCATAACAGTGCATGTTTTTGTACTGAATTTTGGGTTTGTAGAGAGATGTTTAGGTATTTGTACACATTAGTATACATTCAATAACACTGTTATCATTTACAGCATCTAAAGTTTGCAAAAAAACTTTAGTGCAAAGACCCACAGGTGACTGTGTTAAAAACTCAAACACAAACCCATTGCAGGACTTAGAATGTATCAATAAATACACAGAGAAACTTTCACAGTAAAAAGCTATATATGACTATTTTGTTTATAAATGAAATTAAATGGAGACTAATAAAAGTAAAGTAATTTGCATTCTTTGTATGGCTCAAGAAAGCTCAATCACTATGAAATATAAGTGAAACAATATTATGGTAAAACAAACATATTTCAGTCATTCTATCTGTAGAAATCACACAGAACATACAGTCTTAGACAAAGGGTTCAATGGGGTTTTATATAGAACCCCTTGAGGAGCATACTTTCATGTTTAAACGGTTATTTCACATTTTCCTAGCAATAAATTATGTTTACAAACCACTTAATGCATCAAATTTAATTAAAATTAAAAATTAAAGAAAATTAGTTAATTAAAACTAAATCCATAAAATGATCCCATGATGGGAACCCCTACAACATTCTATATATGAAGCACCTGACAAAATCCTGTTAGGTTGTGTACAGAAACTTTTATTCTAAGAGTGAAGTGAAACTAATGTCAAGGTTTTTTTTTAAGTGAATAAAAGTAATACATTCAACTTTTTTTTTCTTTATTAAAAATACTGTAAATTCAACCTGTAAATGTCCTATGAACTTCTAAGGATTCATAAACATTTTAAGCCTCTAAAGTCAAACAAATGTAAAAACGCTTGTTTGTATAGTATATGCTGTCAACAGGCAGCATGTTTACATAAAAAAATTTGATTTATCGGTTTATATGCAAATCCACAACCTGGCAATTTAAAAAAAATAAAGTTATTTTCCCGATGGTGACTAAAAAAGTAGGCATCCATGTATTTCACTCTATTTATCATGTGAGTTCTGATGTTAAATAAACCCAGACTATTTCAAAATGTCAGCGGGAAACTTGCAGACAACTTTCCTTTTTCCTTTATTTTTTGGGGGTCAAGAAAAAGTCAGAGTTTGCGACATTTCTCTAATGAGAATCATTCGCTGTACTGAATGCACTCAAACCGACAAATACAGACGCTTAGTTTCTTGTCACACAGCACACTTCAATGCGATGACAGAACGCAGGTTAAGGTGGTAACTCCCAAAATCAGGGTAATGGGCAAAAAAAATCTAGCTCCTTCGATCGGTTTATTCTTAAGTCGTTTATGATCTTACGTTGACAAAGAAAAACGGTCAACAGCGTTTACATGACCACATGCGTTGTCGCTTAAGCATAATCGGTTCAAGAACGTGCATGTAGGCTACACACTGTCTATCAAAATACAGAAATGTACTAAAATAAGCTAGTACCATATGCTAATGAAATCACATTGCACACACACAAACTCACACAAATGTATCTCTCTAATTAATGTTGCCTACCAATTTGATCCATTATTGATAAGTTACCCCACAGCAGACAAGCCAGAGTTTCCAAACTCATCAGTGGCAGACATGGCATCAGTACGAGCTGGACTCGCCCCTCACATCTGCTGCTCATTGCTCCACACCTCTCACAGCTTGCTGGCATATGCCTACCGCTGGCACGCTGTCAATACCATGTTTATCGAACAGAGCGCTCATGCTGCCCTATCAGGAGCTCTTGATGAACTTCGAGATGATTTCACAGCTCAGGAAATGAAGAAGTGAGATTTGGGGTAGATGTGGAAGAGGTGGATGGGTAACATCTGCTAGATTAACAGAAGGATTTGTTTACGCTCTGGAAAATAACTGGCGTGTACAGAAACAGAGGTGGCAGGGTCTTTACAATTCTCTTAATATGTTGGGCCTGTTTCTGTAAAAGCAAAACAAAAAACATTATGATGTGTCTAGTGTCTTTTTTAATTTGACTTTCACCGTCAGTGTTTTTGAAAAAAAGTTGCCAGCCAGCTCCAGCATTTTTGATCATTTTCACAAAAGTTTCTCGGCCCCCAGAATATTTTTTTGTATGAATATCTGAACATGCAATAAATAAATAAAAATAAAAAACAAAAACAAAAAAACATTTTATTATAGCTTCAGGCATTCTTTTTTATCAACATTTGAATGTGGGTAAGTTTAATAAAAAGCAAAATTTTGTCTGGATCAGATTCAAAAAGATGATCAAAACATAGATGGAGTAGATCGAGTCCATCAACTCCCCTAATACTTGCACAGTCATATAGCTCGTCCTGGGTCGACCTTTCATTCAGTAACATTAGACAGTTTTGATTTATGTTATGTTTAATGTTGATGAACGCATTATTTTACATAAGCATCTGCTATCACTTGTTTCTGCTTCTTATTAGCCTGCGTTTTGATCAGGATATTCAGTACTCTCAGAAGATGCATAATAGCGCCCCCTACCATATAACAGTGAAAACAGAGAAAGCCAGACAAGCCGTCAATGGCGGGGAAGCGTTGTCTCAAAAATGACGGAAAATGTTGTCATTGACATGGAAAGAGTTAAAGCTTCGACATGAATACATGTGTATAATGCCACTAATTTGCTTTCAAAATATAATAAACTAACTATAAACAGTTTTCTTACTATATTTAAGATCTTAGTTAATAGATATTGAAGTTATGTTCATGTTTGAGAGTTTAATTGCATTAGTCATAAGCATATGCTGTGTCTTTCTTGGCCCTCACCAGCGGCATTTCCAGTCGAGCAGACAAATAGTCGGTTTGAAACTAAAGGGATTATGTCCACAACACTAAACACAGATAATAGCTCAGATATCTGCTGTTAATGCAGCGATCAAACAAAGTGATGTTTAAAATCTCATCATCTGTATAGTTCATTTTCAGTTTCAAGCCACATTCAAATCTATCACATGTAAGACACATACTGAAAATCCAAGCTAAAATGAATGGGGATCATTTCTACCAAAGAACATGTTCTTTTCTCCATCCTAGAGAATATATAAGACAACATTATAAACTCACAATGTTAAAAGATGGAAATCACCATTCATATATCCTTTCTCAAAAAAAAAAATTCTTAAGTCGGTTATTGATTTACACATTTTTACATCATTTTCCATCTTGTTAGTCTATTGTAAAAATCCTTTTACTTACAAAAACCAGTTCCTAATCACCTCCAGAAAGTGACATCATTGTGGGGGTTTTTAAGTATTAATTGGTATGTCTCACTATATATATATATATGCTTGACATTTATTTATTGAAGAGGAATAATATAAGTATGTATACATTTTAAAATATAATACAAAAGAGCTATGTTTTTTACGGTTTAGATAAAACTATAAAAACACTCTATGTTTAGCTCTATATGCAGCATGAACCAGGAGTAAGTGGGCCAATTTAATCCGTGAAACACACGTACACACATACACACCATCATTTTGAAGGCAACCTTGCATGACTTGTCACTCTAAATTAACCAAGAGCGGCCTGACCGGAGCGTACAACGAGAAAGAAAACTCCACATCACATGCTCACTTGTTTCCCGTCTCCCAACACCTTTTAGCACACGGACAAGTGCAGCGGCTCTCTAGCGAGCTTGTCACTCATTCAATGTAGCAACTCCGTCAACCTAAGCTAATGCCACTTTTTCCACCTCACCTGCCGCCTTTAACCTTGTCCGCTCGGGCCACAGAATCCATTGTGCGCCGCAAATCTCTCCCATCCATCATCTGTGCTACAGGTGCAGCCATGCCTGCCGGACAGACGCTGATTTCCTAGTTTCACTTACAACAGAAGGACAAAGAGGTGCCAGTCCACCCACGCCCGAGCGGATATTTACCACCCTACTCAACGCCAACTTCCTAATTGTTCAAACTCATTCATACGTCCCCATGTATTAGCTGTACACACCTCAGTGATTCCTTCATTTAGTACACATTACACCCACACAAAGACAGCAGGACTCGGGTCCTCCAAGAACAGGCGCCCAACAGACATTCACACTTTCTCCAGTGCGAGTGGGAAGTGTTGTGTTGCTCGAGTAGGTTTTCGCACCTTTAAAACGCTACAAGGATTACGGGGTTCTGTACCCCGCACCACTCCCATGGATCCACACGTTGTGTGACTAAAAAGATTTTACACCTTTGGTTGCAACACTCTGGAGTTAAATATCAGCATTAGAAAAGCAGTTTTGACTGGACATTCTGTGCCAAAGCACTTTCCCCCACAGACCAAGCGAAAATGCAACATGCCTTTGCCAAATACTCAATTCTCACCTTTTACAATACCCTGCCGGTCTGCTGACAAATGGTGTGTTTATTCCTTTACAGAGCTTTTTTGTTGAATAATTGGTAATTAACCAGTTACCAAATGCTTGTGTTTCGAAAACTCTGGGAATTTGATTAGTGCTAAAAGGTGACTCAACTGAACTTGGGTCTTTTCTTTACCTGGCTTGTTCTCACACACTGACTCCAGCTGGAATGAAACTTCATACAGCTATTAGGCTGCTTTCACATGCTTTCGGAATTGAACATGAACACCCTCTCACCCTCTCATTTACTTAGTTCCCAAGTTGGGCGGGCCATGAACTTTAAACCTGACAGAGAGCAGAACGATTGCTGTTGTGACTGGTATTCTTTATTCGTTTTTTTCCACAACAGCTACATCACCTCGTCTTGTCATTAAAGGTGCCATGTGTAATAATTGAGGTAAAAATATCCAAAAAATGAGCTACACGCATTAAAAGAATGAGAAGAAATAAGGGCGATGATGTCATTAAAAAAATGAAAAGTTATAGTGTTGCAGAGATATCAACCTAAATTAGCATTAGCATTACTAGCCCCGGCCCGACAGGTGTTGTAATACCAGTTTCGGCCATGGGAGGCGGTATGAGGGCAACATACATAACCACCAGCCAAACTGCAACACACGAATAACTCGCACTGCTTGTATCTCTTTAATCTCTAAAAATCTCCAAATGCTCCACGTGAAACTGCGGTATTACTATCGTGTCAATTGATTTGATTCATATGCGCGAGGGAGAGAGAGCAGGACCGCTCTCGTGTTGTTTGAAGACGTGAGAGTGCGCGCGCGCGGCCGGGGCTCGCTCTCTCTGTCTCTCTCTCTGCTCGCCCTGTCAAGCACAGCGGCAGCAGTCATTCTAGTCTACATCCCTCACCGATCAAAATAGGCTTTGGGGGACAAAGCGGACTATTTGACGGTTTAAGAAGATTAACAACCTGAAACTAAAAAACAGACTAGAGTAGGCCAACTTTCTGGAGGTATACTGCCCCCATCTGGTATGGAATATGTGGAGTATGAATTGATTTTTTGACATAGGGCACCTTTAAAGTAGTGCATATTTACATATATGAATAATCATTTGAAGCATATTGTATGTTTTATACATAGCGAAAATAGCCTAGCCTGGCAAGCCAGACCCACATCAAGATGTTAGGTCTGGGAACTCACCATTGGCATGCCTCAATCCGAGGGGCGGGGTAAACGGTTGTCTTTCAAATTCCCTCTGCACGCAATAGGATAGCGCTACAACCAACCAGAGCAATGAACAGTTGTGGCTGAGTGAGTCCCATGCGTTTTCCCACCAGCGGAGCTAGTTGATATATTAAACGTTTGCCGTACCTGGTCGGCAAAACTCCGAACACATCTTCCTTTTTCAAGAATGACTTCAGTGCCGTTCTTTGTTCTTTTCTCAAAGAAAAGCTGAACTCAACTCCAGCAGCACCAGAATCTTTTTGTTTTCAAGTAGTAGGGATTCACGCAAAACCGTCACAACTGTGCCGTCATTATGTTATGCCCGCCCACCAACTCTATACAGGATGTGATTGGCCTGATTAGAGTTTTGGTTTTTCCGGCTCGAAAGCCAACGGAGAGTTGCTAGACTACACTGGCTGCAAAATAAATTTTGCTGCCGCTAGGGTGCATCTAGATTTTTCATACCAGAATTGTCTGCCAGCTTATTATCTAGATAGTGCTGTGAATGTTTATATGGTTGTCAATGAATGAGACGCTAAATACAATTTTGGCTTTAATATACATATGTCAACATAGCGAATAGCATATCTTACTATGTATTAAAAATGTGAACAAGGATTGCTCATGCAAAACTTGCCATCATGATGCTTAGCTTTTTGTCAGGACATTGCTAAGATGTTCTAGGTGGTTTTAATGCATTTTTAAAAGAGACCATTATTAAGGTGGGGAAACATTTACCATTGTTCAGCAATTTTTTGCAGGCGAAATAACATTTCAATAGCAATCCATGCATTCAGGAATTTAAGCGAAAGATTTCAACAGACCAACAGAAAGCTGCTTGTTTTGAGAGTGATTTCCATGTGAGAAGTGCCACTTTTTTACTCGCAAAATCCGCCCCTTTAGGCAGTTGTTTAGATTTTCAATGTTACTAAAGTGTTCTGGGTGGTTTCTTCCTGGTCCAAGTTAAAAGTTGGTTAGAAGAGTAATAGCACATGCAATTTGATGTTCCAATCATGTTTAAAGCACAAATGGTTTGTTGCTGTATAAATACCTGTTACTTTTTCCTGGTGATGTGTATTTAAGACTTTACATCTCACTTTTCTACCTCATTTTATGGAGTTTCCCCCTGCAGACAGACAGACTCATAGTCTCAATACTGTATGTCCTTGGAAGTTAATTATTATTTCCCCCCTCCACAGAGGCCAAGTGGAGGTTGGCAGCCGAAACAGCAGAATTCACATTCGAGGAAGGTAGAGCCGCCTCAGGTAACACAGAACACACCTCAGGAGACTCTCTCTCTGATTAAAAATGACAAATGTTCCAGTGCTGCACTTCAGGTCTTAAAAATTTGCCAATAAAAATTATTAGCTGCCACAAACTGCATGTCCTGCAGTTTTTCTTCCCTTAAAAATGATTACTAGAGAAATGAAAGCTCATTCGGGCAGTAAAATACGTCTGCGTGTGCAACTCTAAACAACTGTTTCTGCCGCTCTGGACGGTCATAAATAAAAATGTCCTACCGCTCTCTTGTTTGTCCCGTGGTCGGCAATGAGAGGACATGCATACACATACAGACAGCAAATGTCCTCACAAACTTCCAACATCACATAACATCTCTTTAAACATCACATACCAATTCTCACAGTTTTTTATGATCATACTATATATTCAGCATCTTCTACAAATGACTAATTTACCATTGATGTTTTTTGTAAAAGTTATGGGGTCTCAAAAAGTGTCAAATTTCACCCCAAAATTGTCAAAAAACCTACAAAATAATATCTCCGTAAAGAATATGAAGAGTATTTGCTATGAGGCATTAATTTAATCACAAATAAGCAAATTTCCCCCCACATTCACATTACTGTAATGCATTTGTTTTTTGTGAATCCCATAATTCTCAATGATTCTTGTAGTTGATTGTCACTACATTAATCCACTTTTTTATTTAAATTTCTTTGTTAACTTTATTTACTGTAAAACTAACTATAATACAGTGATTTTTTTAATCAGCATTAATTAAAGCATAAAACAAATACTACCAAAAATAGTTATAAATACTTCAATATATCACTATACATTTTGCATTACAGTACAGAGAATGAGATGCATGTAAATGTCACAAAAAATCTTAATAGTTCTATAACAACAAATAAAATAAATAATATTTAGACAGAAATGTTCCTGACAGGTTTCATAAGGTTAGCATCACACTTTTCAGACAGCTGAAGATTTTTATTACTGAGCCACTCACACAAACACACACCCTCATTCACACAGCAGCTTTTATATGTCAGTACATTGCCATCCATCTCTGTCTGTTCCAATCAGCTCAACTACTATCACTGGCTCTCTCTCTCTCTCACCACACACACACACACACACACCACACACACACACACACACACACACACACATGCGCGCGCGCATGCTTCAAAGAGCTGTTAAACATCCCATTTAAGGGTTTTCAGCCCAGGAGGCAAAGGTTCTCCAGGATCATACAATATTTGAAGAAACTCCTAACCCAAAGAATTTGGAGTTTAACTCATCCCACACCGCTTGTGCTATGAACATGAATAATACCTCAAATTATGCATCTTGGTATGGAGACCATAAAACAGGTGAAAAAGCATCCCATAGAATTGCATGTAAAAAGTAGGTATCATAATTCTAATAAACAGACCCATGCATATAATTAACCGCTAACACTAGCCGATACCAATATGGTCGCCAATACCATACTGTACATATGTGTGGTCAGCCCATTTCTGTCTATACCAACCCTTGACCATTAATACAGTAGCAGCTCTCTATAAAAATCCCGATCGCAGAGCACTACCAGCGCCAATGCAACACTGCTGTGAAACCCCATGCACTCTGTACAAGCATAATGGATCTCAGTGTCTGAAAACTGCAAACGTATAGTGAGTGTTTTCAGCAATGCGCTTTGTTAGGTTTAATGTCACGCTGAAGCTTCAGGGTCATGCATGCCTCTTGGGAGATTTTCACCTGGGGAGATGCTTGTTACGTGTTACCTGTTCGACAAAACCTATCGTCCAAAAAAGAAAAAGAAAAAAAAAATGACTGAAGTGGCAGAGAGAAGCTCTGAAAAACAGTGGAGACATAAAAATATTGAGAGCGTTTTAGGAGGAACACTAAAAGCATTGTCAAAGTGCACTTCAAAGTGCCCTTCTGCACGGGGTTTGAACTGAACATGCTCATTTGAAATACTCCCAGCGCCCAAGCTGTCAAAAACCTGAGCGTGTGAAATACCAGAGAGGAGAAAAAAAACTAAAGTTCAAGTGCTGAGTGAGAAATGAGTGTCAGAGATCTTCACCTGCATGACTGTTCTCGAGGAAAGCTCACAGTGACATGCTTAGCTGTGCAATTTGCATGAAGTTTTACATTAAAAGGTGTAATGTTGCAGTTTATAGTGCAATAATCTAACTGCTCTTACATGCCAAGGTGCAAATATTAAAGTTCACCCAAAAAATATATTTAGGAAAATAAGACATTTTCCATAAAAACTTCATAAAAGCACCATAAGATGCTGTAGTATATTCCAAATGTTCTGATGGTTTACAACTTTGTGTTAATGAAATTGAAGTCATTATTCACGGAAAACTTCCCCTCTTCTTCACATTGAGGTTCAGAATGGAACCTCAACATCATGCCATTGGTTCTTGTATATGCCGTGACCAAATGCAATGCAAACATTTATATATGGCAAAGGAGAATTGCAAGGGCAAGATTTTCAGTAAATAGCCTGAATTTTGGTCCGTTCCTCAAACAGAGCTATCAACTGACTGCTTTTAGAGAAGACAGATGTGAACACTATCGTTATTATTATTAATAAATAACAAAGCAATAAACAATTTAATACAATGTTCATTTATGGGTGAACTATTCCTTTAATTATCAGAAAAAAAAGATGCTCTGTCAGTTGCAAAAGTTTTTAATGTGACAGTCTGGAAGTCATTTTGTCTAGCTAGCTGCTTGCTAATTTCTACTTAGTTTCATTTTACATTAAAAAAGAAAAAACTGAATAAAACATTTGTGTGTGTGTGCATGTGTGATTGTCAATTTGGCACTTATTTATGCAAATATGCAAGTAAAATGGAAACGTATTCTCATTTACTTCTTTTAAACTTGTCGGTCAGCCTCAAGTGAGGTGTTAGTGAGAGTGGCTAATGAAACTCTTTCAGAGGCAGGAAATTAGCATAGAAAAACATATTTCAATTGCCAATCTAATTTAGCACCCAGTGGCCTCTGGTGGGAGTGGTGTGTGTATTAGTATTCTACAAGACTATTTGTGTGCGAAACGCGGTGTGTGTGTGTGTGTGTGTGTGTGTGTGTGTGTGTGTGTGTGTGTGTGTGTGTGTGTGTGTGTGTGTGTGTGTGTGTGTGTGTGTGTGTGTGTGTGTGTGTGTGTGTGTGTGTGTGTGTGTGTGTGTGTGTTGTGTGTGTGTTGTGTGTGTATTCTCAGCTGCATCAGGTTCCCGGCACTGTGATTAAATTGTGTAACTGTTCGCTGGTGTGTGTGTACGTAGCTTTTATGCAGATGTTAAAGCAATAATTAAACCTCCACATTAAGAGTACTGTGTGAATACCACACAATAACAATGAGAAAGAGTTAAAGTCACGTCAGTTGTTATTTTGCACTGCGTTTCAGGAGAAACACTGTCACATTTCTGAGCTGATCCTTGCTTGATGATTGCAATATTTTTAAGCTTAACTCCCACTCTTTTTGTCTTTCTCTCACTCTTTCCATCCCTCTCTCTCAGGTGCTCATTACAGGTCCATCTATTGCTTTGTGCGCTCCGCAGGGATGCCCACTAACCCCCTTCTCTTCCTGTCTTAGCCCCTCTCTCCCATCGAACTCCCTCCTCTCATTTCCCTCTTTTCACCCTTATCACTGCCTGTAGAGGGAGTCGTGCTGTCCTGCAGTGAGGAAAGAAAGCTGGAAAAGACACAGAAATTAATAAAGGATTTAAGAACTGATCTAAAAAATAGGGTGGATTCATTTACGAATGTGTTGCTTAAAACCTGTATTATTTCTGTTTTTCTTCTGTGGAATGCAAAATAAGATGTTTAGGACAACGCATGTTTTTCAAAGAAGAGTTTGCTCCCCCAAGGCTGAATTTATTTGAATAAAAATACAGCAAAATCATTAATGTTGTGAAATATTATTACAACTTAAAATAACTGTTTTCTATTTGATTATCTTTTATAAATGTAATTTATTCCTGTGATGCAAAGCTGAATTTCCAGCATCATTACTGCAGTCTTCAGTGTCACATAATCCTTCAGAAATCATTCTATATGCTGATTTGCTGCTCAAAAACATTTCTGATTATTATCAATGTTAAAAACAGTTGTGCTGCCTAATATTTTTGTGGAAACTGACAAATTTGATTCAGGATTATTTGATGAATAGAAAGTTCAAAAGAACGCCTGAATGCGGAAAACTAAGCACACTTAAGACATGCTGCTGCTATACAATAAAGCGTATATGTATTAACTGTGGCAGATCTATGCAGGTGGAGCTGGGGAAGGTGGAGGGTTTCTGAAAACTCATTGGAATGCTATGGCAAATGCTAACCAAGTATTTGAGGGTTGATGCAGCAAGCTCATTGGCTACTGATACAGCAGGAACCAATCAGCTGTCCCTATAGAATGATATGATTGCAAGCAGGTTAAGGACTGAGCCATCAAGAGTTTCATGACAGAACTTTGTATTTAGAAGATCTGTCCATTTAAGGCATAAAGAAAAGTCAGTCAAACTGAAAGGAAAGCTTCAGAAAGATCTGTATGAAGCAAAGTTTCAGTGAGCTAAGTACAAAGTCGAGGCATAAAACATATGGGTGAGCGAAGGACAGGAGAAAGAGGACAGTCGGATGACAGAGAAGTGCTGGATGGAGTGATTAGTGAAACGAGAGCAGTAATGCATGCTGTCATCCTCAACCATATCCCATAAGACCGTTCTCCTCATCAGCATGGAGGAGCTCAGATGAAATTGAATTCATTTGGCCCTCTCTCTCTCTATCTCCCTCTTTCTCTCTGAGGTGGGAAAGCAATGATCCATGTAATTATTATATATTATGGGAGGATTCCCAGTCAAGCAAAGCATCTAATCTTACAGTAATCCACTGCCCCTTACACACACACACACACACCACACACACGGAGACACAAACACACATTTTGAATGTCACTCTCTGGAATAATCTGCCACTGGATATTCTAAATGGACTGGGTTGCTGTCAAAGTCATGTATGTGTTAACTAGATTGATAGACTCTTCACCTGTCCTTCCTTTACTGGCAGGTCCTGTGTGTGCGTGTGACCTTCAGAATGTAGCGCGCATGCAAACGGTTCATTATCATCTGGATTGGTGGCATGTGATGGCAGATTCTGCGCAGGGACCAGAAAACGCACACACACGCCTCCACGCTCCTGTAACCTGTCATGAATATTTAGCAGACGTTCTGATTTCTTGCCGTTTAGCCAAGCTCTGCTGATATGACATTTTATTACTTTGCCAATATAAACTAACACGCACACACCCAAACACACAAACACACACGGTTAGGTAAACAGTACTATCACTGTCAGCACAACTTTAGGTCTGCCCGGAATCTGTCACACATTTTCTACATTTTCGGTGCTGATTGTGGGGGAAACTGTGGAATTCTGCAGAATGGGTTTAGATATGGAAAATATGTAAAACAGAGCTAAGAATAGTACAATTTTATTGGTAGCTGAAAACATCATCGAAATTTGCAATTATAAACAAACACACAGAGTTAACTTAATAAATACAGTTTTAAAAGGGTTTTTCGCGTGATGCCATTGAAGACCCCAAATAACCTTTCAGTGAACAGTTCTTAAAAAAATTATTCATAGTGCGAAGAACATTTTAATAATCTTCTAAAGAATCGTTTTCCACTATAAAGAACCTTTTGTGCAATTGAAAGGTTATATGGATGTTTCTTCATGGAACCATTGATGCCAACAAAAAAAACTTTTTTTAAGAGTGAAGGGACGAGAGGAACTTTGATAATGAAAGATGTTCAAATTCTATCAAATAGATAACGTTAAATTTACATTTATTTACATTTTAAAGACTCCAAAGTGGGAAAAAAATGGCCAAAAATGAATGATAAGATAAAAAAAAAACCTGTGTACTGCAAAATAATGTCAAGAAAACATTTAGTTGTCCTCACAGACTATACACAAGAAACATAGAGCAAAATCTGTAGTCTGAATCACAACAACAAATGACTTTTATAAATGACTTGTAAAACCCAGCAGTTATGAATCTGAATCAGTCTTACAAATCCTTCAGCGAATGAACTCACTGAAAAGTGTTTACTGAATCGACACTGGGATATACTTTCAATTAAATTTGTTGATATATGAATCTGATAAGAATCTAGGGGGCTGCTCAGTTTTCAGCACTGATAATAATAAAGTTTGCAGCAAATCATCATATTAAAATGATTTCTGAAAGATCATGTGACACTGAAGACTGGAGTAATTATGCTAGAAATTCAGCTTTACCATCACAAGAATAAATCATATTTCAATATAGAACACTTATTTGAAATTGTACTAATATTTTTTACTATATTTTTACAGTATTTTAAACTTTTTTTTACTGTATGTTAAAAAAGCTTGGCAAGCATGAATCATAAAAAGCAAAGTGAGAAAAAAGGCTGAAAACACCCCAAAAAAACAAGCTTAAAGAAGCTTAGCCATCCAAATTCAAAGTATGCACTCAGTACTCTTTCTTTTCACTGTTTTCAGCTCTCCTACCTTCCTCACCACACAGAGCGAGCACCTGTTCAGACAGCAGATTTCTCCAACCCACAGATTCATGATCTCAGCCAAACGTGGAACACTGATCCAGAACCAGTCCCGCTGATCTCTGTGGAAATGACTCCGCTCTATTAGCGCTTCACTTTAGCGGAATCATTGCGGGATGGATTCTCGCTGGCTAAGGGCTGATGCTACTGATGAATTACACTCATTTTTTGGAACTCCATCAAGATTTGAAAGTTAAAATGGAAAATGGACAGACAAAAAAAGAAGAAGACGTACTGCTCAGACGGGCCACATTGACAGACAAAGGAAGCCAAGACTTTGGCTGTGGGGGGAGTGTGTCATGTGCACATGAACAAATCCACACACACCTGGGGTCATCCTGCCCAGCGCAGAGCATAAAAGAGTTCATGTCTCGCTCTGAGAGAGTGAAGGTGCATTGAGGCATTGCTATGGGCTGTGGGCTTCCTATAAACACCTAGCAGAGGTTTTATAAGATTGGACAGGTATGGAACACACCACGACACACACACACACACACACACACACACACAGCTCCATGCTAAGCATTATTGCCTGCAAACAAAAACTTAATTGAGGTCACAAGCGTACACGTCGATCTGAATGGCATCAGCCCATGAGCTGCACTGAATATGAAGTGCATACTAACCCTAGCAGTTCATTTGAATTGTTGCGAGACTATACGCAATCCTCCATGTTTCCCTTTAGTCGTAAATGACCTTGCGGTACTACAGGAGCACTTGCAACTCGTTGCCTAACAAGCAATTCATTACACAGCAATTAGACACCATATTAATTAGCAGTTTGGATATGTACCCTGTTAAGCAACTCGTCATCTTGTGATTAGTACTTCCTTCAAGTAAAATGCCACTTAGGAACACTTTCAGACATACTCTGAGTAGATAAGTGCACACACACAAACATGCACCAAAACCTTGATCTCTATGGTGATAATGACAAAAACACTTGTATGGGCTGAAACAGAACTCCTAGTACACACACAACACAAGTCTCCAAAGGCCTTATCAGTCACCATTTACTCAATGATTGGGGAAGGGGAGAGATAGATAGAAAACTGTCCAACATCCTCCAACTTTTATAAATGTGCTTAGAGGATCCAGACACTCCTTCAGTACAGCCAAAAAGCTCATCTAGAATCCAGACACTTCTAACTGTATAAAGCTTTTAAGGTTAATGTACAAACATTAACAAATGTGACCTATTGCTACCACTAATCCAACAAAGCACTGTGATTAATTGAAGAATAACCAGAGAGGTGTGAGTGTGTGATTTGTAAAAATCTTGCCATTTCATTACATTGAACGCTGCAATTTTCCAATTAACTAGTGGTTTACTCAAGCGAGGGATGCTGAGGAGGCCTGTCGAAGGTTGTGTGTTCAGCTACATCTTCAGATATCCCAGCCATACAGTTTAATGCACAACAAGCCACCCTTTAAATGGGACAGATATTTTCCTGTCGGCTCCTATATCTTAAGAGCACCTCAGACATCCACAGTCATTTGGGTAACATATCTCAGCTAGGCAAGCTGAACCGATACTAAATCGCCCATAATGCCTTTCTCTGGAGTGGCCGAAAATCGAATTTCCATATCAGGATCACAGCACAATTGTGGTACATTTAGACATTTTGCGAGAGATCCCATTTTATTTGTTTTACACTTAAAGCAGGACTATAAGGACAGATGGACTGCATAAAGAACCGCAGTGGGAATAAAATGAGGTTCTGTGAGCACGTCAAAGGCAAAAAAAGAAAAGTCCACTGGCCCAAAAGACACAGATGTTCGAGACAAAAATGACAAGAATGATGAATGGCTCCATCTTAAAATTCACCGGAGTTACGAGAAACACTTTCTGAGTCTACCAATAAAAAAGTTCTCCTTTCTGACTCCTTACAGCTATAAAAGAGAGAGAAATAACTCATAAATGCCCAGCACTGTTATCCTAAGATCACCGCAATCTAAAGGACATTTTCTCTAATATGCAAGGATGTATTACAACTCATCTTCCTCGCAGGCAGACACACAAAATGGATCTTAATTAAAATAACAGAGAATTTTAAGACTAGATTTTTCCATTTTTTAGCAATTTGGTTTAG